>SMSQ01025889.1:1437409-1469828 GCA_019453375.1 Ctenoplectra terminalis | reverse complement strand
AAAAAAAAAAAAAAAAAAAAAAAAAAAAGAAAAAAAAAGAAAAGAAAAAAAAGAGAATATTATGTCACGAATAAATTATTATTGGATTTGATTTGTATGTACGCGCATTTTATTGAACTGATAAGATTACTAGATTATGCTTTCAAATTGGATGTTATATATTATTATAACGTTGCTATATAATCAAGGATATGCTATTGTTACCCAACGTACTTCCTCCTGTTCTTTCTCTCTTTTCTATTGCCCTTCAATTCCCTTATTCCTCTTCCCCCTTCCTCTCCTTTCTTTCTTTCTTTCTTTCTCACACTCTCTCTCTCTCTCCCTCCCACGCTTCGCTACGTATCGCTTTTTTCTTGTTACACAACAAGCTTACGAACAAAGCATAGTTAGTACCCGTTTTATTTTATGCTTGTTATTTCGATAATAATGAAAAATTGTTTTTTCGTAGTTACAGGATGATTGTCTTTGTACCTCCTTTTTTTTTCTAAAATACTTTGTACAGTTTGCGAGACTTCGAATTAAGATGCTATTTTGGGCATTGAACGATGTACAAAACTTACTCGAAAGATCGACAATGTTGCAAGAATGAAAATTGAAAATACGAAGTTGGTCCGTCATCACATACTATATCACGATTCGAAGTCGACCAAGATCGAATGATAAAACATAATTACGTTGAATCGTAAGTCGATGAACAAAATTTGTTTTTCACATACGATCGAATGAGAATAATTTCGCAGAATTAGTCCGTAATCGGAGAATTTACTTGTTGACAGAAGTGTACAAACTTATTCGTAAAAATAAAAAATATCTTCTATTTATTTGAAATTTAAATTATTTACAACCCAGATTTGATCAGCGCAATTACCTGCTAGAAATATCCTGTAACAATAATTCAGTCTTCACGCACGCTTAATGTAATCGTCAACGTAATCGACCATGTTGACCTTGTTAATCTACGAATACGAGTTTAAATTAATTCAAAGTGATGTAGATGTACGCGATACAATTTGTCTAATGACATTTGTAACGCATTCCGTGTAATTGCGCAGATATATGTGTATATATATATATATATATATATATATATTTTTTTTTTTTTTTCTTTTCGGTTTGTTTTTTTATCGTTCAAGATTCCGAGTAAATCATAAGCTCTTGTAATTTATTTGTTGCCTCGTACAAAAAAATATCTCATGATCCGTTCAAATAATTTTCTTAAGTTTCGAAATAATATCAACTTTTTGCAATTTGTTTTCAAGAAGGAAGAAATAGAAAAGAAAACAATACCCTTGCGTTCGAGACACCTATTGAAAGTCTAGAAAATTTAAGGCAATTGTACTATCAATCTCGTTTTTCCATTAGAGATGTAAAGTTTACAATGATATGGTATGGAAAAAAAATTGCTTTACAAAATTTAAAAACCACTCATAAAAATCATTCACAAGTTTCTTCTAAAAATTAGAACAAATTAGAATTAAAAATTCTACGTTCGATTTATAGATTTCTACTTGGTACAAAGATAGGTACCCCTATTTGTCATGCTACAAAAGATCCATTGCATGCGATCTTATGGTGTAACTACGCTACATCGGTATGATTCCGTGTTACGTCGAAAAAAAAAAAAAAATAGATACGGGATATCGTCGTATCGTTTTCGTTCGATAGAAACGATTTTGATAGTGTGCAAAAACGTAGAAAGATACATATAATGTAAATAAGACTTATACATATTAAATAGCTTTCAATAATATGTATTTACTAACCGTATAATGTAATAATAAATACGAAATCCTGCGTATATTCGTCGTTATAGCAGCGGTTAGCTATATTCGATCACGATCATTAATAAATTAAATACGTTAGTAAACTTTTTTTATCTATTAAGTTAAAAGTCTATATATTACACTTAATTCAAATAACACTGGGATTATGAAAAATATAATGGTACTTTTGTGCAATAAAGCTTCGCATGTATTCGATTTTTTTTTCTTTTTCTCTTATTTGACTGTTCATCACTCTCGTGTGTGCCGTTGTCATTTTTTCTCAATCCCGAGTAATATATAATTTGTACACTTAAGTGTATTCACTATGAAAGAAATATACAAATTACTTTTATACAATTTCGCGATTCTAATTATATTAGAATTATATTAGAAGTAATAGATCTCGTTAGATTTAATTTAATTTAATAGATACGTTGTTCCTTGTACGGGACATAATTTTCTCAACTTGAGTCGATTCGTTTCACGAAAACAAATTATATCTCTATGCGATCTAAATACTTAAACATTTTACGAGACGTAACACTTGGAATATTCAACTTACATTAGGATCTATCCCATTTCTCTTTTCAATCTCGATATTAATTTCGAGTATAAGCGAAGAAGATAGTCTCAAATACCAAAACGATGGTTAAAAAAAAGAAAAAAAAAAGAAAGAAAAAAAAACTACAGAATTTCAATCGAAACCTCAACCTACAATTTTCTATAGTTTCGTATAATACGTAAAAACAACATATAAAAAGATCTCGATCGATACAATGTCCGAGAAGGGTAGCCTTCACGTTTAAGATTAAATTATACGAATGGACGGGTCATAGTGTAAGAAGGAGAAGAAAACCTGTTGCCTGTCGTTTTCCTTATAAAACGGATTAAATGACATCGATTACGTGTAGCGAAACCAAACAATCGATCGGTCGATCAGTTTGATTACAGATTTTACTGCGACAGAAATTAGCAGTGGCACATATTACCTGTGTTACCTAATATGTTCGTGCGTGCATCTCTTTATGCATGGGTGTCGTACACGCACAGCACATATACGTATTAATAATGCCTTATTATCGTTCATGTATAATCCAATGTCACGGATTTAATCCACCAGGCCTTTTACGATTTCGCCTGTTCCTTTCTAGTAAAAACGACAAATCCAAAGGATCTTTTTTATTCGGCATCTTTTGTAACAGACCGGTCAAAATGTTGTTCAATCTTCTTCTTTGCTCTTCTCTCTAGGAGTGATGAAAAATTAAACGATCAAAAGCTATCGTTGAACGTTTATTATTTGATCATAACGCGATGATTACCTGGGCGTACGATGCAGCTGGTGTAACAATAGGTAAAATTTCGTTCGATCGTCGTCTACCCTTACTCGTAGAAGACTTTTGTTGATCCTTTGTATGCGTTTTTGCGTTTTCATTCGATTCCGATTTGTGATTAGTATCGACATCTTGATTGCTAGCTTTCTTTTTCTCTTTATTCATCTTACCTCCGACTTGGATTCCTTCCAGACTATGAGGCTGTGCACCATTTCAAACAGTTTATTTTTCGTTCCTGCCATTTATTTTTTATTCTTCTTTTTAGCAATATTGATTCGATACTTACCAAATACGTACGATAATGCTTAATGCGTTGTGGAAATGTTTCGAATGCGTAAGGTTTCGTGCAAACTTGATGCCTAGCTCTGGCAACTTTTGTAAATAGTCGAGCAGCACGATCGACGCGATACTCGCAAACGTAAGTATGCTCTGGCGTAGAACCTACCGGTCGTCCTTCGATAAAAAAAAACAAGGGACAAATAAAATACATGTAAAAGTGCAGTCACTGTAATAATAATAATAATAATAATAATAATAATAATAATAATAATAAAAAACAGCTATATAAATGGATAAAAAAAAAAAATAAGAATAATTAAGTACCTTTACAGTACGTATGAGGATCGAGAACCCAACATCGTTCAGCAACCAAATCGCATGGAACTGCTTCGTAAAGTGGTGCACACACGACTTCATTTTCGTAAAACTTTCTAGTAGGTTCATGATACGTTTCATGCGGTCTTAAGTAATGATGACCAAACACAAATCTTTCGCCTCTGTTTAATCAAAGATAATCGAATCTCAGATACGAGGGTAAAATTTTCGCTTGAATTAATAAATTGATACAGATGCAACACACAACTTACTCCGTGTTCTTCCAGAGTCTTTCGATTCTAAAGATATCCATTTGTTCGTAATCCGGTTTCTGAATGGTTTTGTAGGTATGCTTTTCAGGAGTGTCTCTCAACACGTATACCGTGTCTCCTTGCCTAAGCTGTAAATCACCACGCATCAAAGTAACAAAATGTTTCTTGCCTTCTTCTTCCTCGTCACCCTCTAATGGGATTTCCAAGTCTACGGGACGTGGATGACATCTTTCGCACAAATAAGATTCTATGCTCGTATCAGCTTTAACACAGTCGCAGTGTTGCCACACGAGACAGCGTTCGCACTGAATCATTAAGCCTTCGTCCCTATGACGACGACGATGAAAAGTAAGAATTAGAAGCAGAACTGACCAATGGACCAACTGGTGATTAAAAAACAAATAAATATAAATCTCGTGTACCTATGCAAGCCACAAATGCATCTAATAACGTCTTCTTCGCCGGCGGTTGAACCTCTAGGAGGTAAAAAGGCTTGAGAGGGAGGACAACCGGTTGCTTCCGTTATCGCGTCTACAAAGTCGGGCTTGCTTCCCAAGTATAATTTTCTCAGTCTAGCTGCAGCGATACCCATTTCCGAAGTTCTTCCGAAGAACCTGACATTGTTATCGAAAAGTCTGATCATATCGAGATCGAAATGTTCGGCGGTTTTATAATGACCTGTACCGATACACTGATCGATCGTTGTCAAGTCTATAGGATCTGATATCTTTTCGTAATAGTCTGACAATTTTCTCTTCGAAGGTAACGCGATAAATGGTGTGCATAATAACTGGCCATTCTCGTCATTTGCAGTTGCAACGATACTGTATAGGTCCTTCAACACCTGATAATTAATTTGACGTTTTATAATTTATAATTATTTAATTACGAATAAGAAAATCGTAAAAGGGTTTTTGCTCTCACCTTAGCTAGTTTTGCAGTTTTATGCACTTCTGGATCATCTTGGGCTTGAGCTAGTCTTCGAGTTCGTACGGTACGCGTGTTTGTATTAGTCAGAGCCGTTAATTGCGAGAAAAATGCATCGGATTGAATCTTAGCATCACCCGGACCCTTTTCTTTCACGGTATTCGCGTTACCGAATTTTGTTTTACCGTTTTGCATTTGTACTTGATTTACCAACGATTTAACCCGCCTGACTTTTTCCAAATTTCTTAACAAGAAGCAGTGATGTTGCTGAGCAAAGCATCGTTGCTGATGCGACATAGGTTTTAGTACAGGAGCATGAATCAGATTAGAATCGCCGACTTTACGGGATTTGCAAATGCCTTTAGAATTGACAGACTGAACCGTATTAGATTTTCGTACGTTCTTTCTCGGCCTTCCGACCGATCGCCTCTCTGTTGGCTCCAACTGCGACGGAATGGAAGTAATACTCTTCGAAACCCGTTGGCTCTTTCCGCCTATCCAAAACAAGATACAAATGCAAAGAGAAAGTAGTTTTATAAAAAGAAGATTCAGAGAATACGGTAGGATTTTACAATTACCGATCACTCCTCTACAAGCGCTACTACCGCATCTACACTCTTGTCCCTCGGATGGATTGAAAAGCGCAAAGTTATAATCATAGGTCAACTCTTCTCCTGGCTTGATGTCCCTGGAAGCGAACAGCGCCATACGCGGAAGACCATGAACGCTCCACTTTTGCATCTCGCAATTTGGTTCACACGAATGATTTACGAATCTTCCGTCACCGCCCATACGATGGCCGTCGATTACCAAACCTCCGTCGAGGTGTAAACAATAGTGATGCGTATCATTGGCGTATCTATTGTACAACGAATGAAAAAATTTCAATACTCGGTGCTAAAAAAAGATTGGATCGCATAAAAATATAGCGAATGCGATTGCGATTGCGATTGCGCTTGCAATGTACCTGGTCGCCATTCTCGATTTAAATTCTCTTTCGGACACCACTTCTCCAACATATTCAAGAATAAAGACACCGGACTTGATAGACTGTTGAGTTTTAACGCCCCAACCTTTGTCTTCCGTCATGAATTTTTGCAATCCCGGTGCCCACTCGTGTTTCTGAATCTTTTGATTTTCGCACTTTTCGCCACAGGGACAAAGCTGAGGTGAACACTCGCTGAAAACCATACGGTTAATGCAATCGTCTCCGCAACCGCTCTCTGGCTTGCACTCGCAAGCTTGGGCCTCGTACAGCGTAGTAGGTTTTACATCATAATAGACATTGGTACGAATTTTCCTACGAAAAAAATCAAATATTGACATAAGTTTATGATAACGATACACAGTCGATAATATCGAGTATGTTTATTCTTACTTGTAATTCCACGATGGAACCGATTCTCTACTAGGCAATCTAGATTGAGTGTGCAACCACCATAAATCATAGGGCAATTGGAACGGCATTTTTCTTTGTCGCAGAAATTTGCCGCATTGATACGTGGCAGACAACAACGCTGCCGATGCGGATTCGTTGGTCTCGCATACGATCTTACTTTTTCCAGAGGCACTGCTGTTCTCCATGTTACCGCGGCTTTTCCCATCGAAATCTTTACCGTATTCCTGAAGAATACCTCCCTGTAAATATCGTTTCTTCCACCTCGATTGTTTCTTCCTCGTATGCGTCGAATTCGAGTGCTTTCCTACCTCGTGATCGTCGTTAAGATTATCGTTGTTAGGTAAGATATCGTTCTCGGTATCGTAGCCAGAGCTACGTAGCCGTTTCATGTTTCTGGCAGTCAAGTTGCAAGGACTCGAAGAACCCCTTCGCTTTCTTTGATTACCGTTAAAACCCGAACCCGAATGTTCCGTCTTGATATTTGTTTGAGAGGTAACGCGTTCAAGTTTCTTGACGATTTCATCGTTTAGTTCGGCGATGCGTTGGTTCGAATTGAATCGTTCGAGAGTTTCCTCCAAAGGTGCGTTTTCGTCGTACGTTCTCGAGTCTTGGATCTTCTCAAATTTCACGGGACACAATTTGTTCGATGCATTGTCGCTATCTGTTTCTACGAGATCTTTTCGAACCCTCAATTGACCAGAACGAGGTTCGGAATGTTCGTCGTAACGAGCACGACCAATCGATTCCGATTTCGGTGAATTCGAGTCTTCCTGGCTTGAGTTAGGATCAAGCTTCGACTGAGCTCGACTTTGCACGACATTGTTGTTACTCTGTTTAATGGTGAGCTCCTCGGAAAATACGTCTTGTATCTCGACATTTAACACGGTTGTTTTGCTATCCACTATTGAATCTTCCGTTCCTTCCTTGGTCGAATTTTCACCGTCCCCACCAACGTCCGTGTCCTTTTCGGTAGCTGAAGCTACGGTTTTCGACGCGTCCGTCGATGCCTCGGTTGCGTTCAAGGATCTCTTCTTCTTCTTCTTTAACGTCGGAAAGCCTGTACGATTGATGGCTTTTCGCCGTCTCATTTTCTTTTTGGTCAATACCAATACGGCAGAGGAGTTCAAGGGGTTCAAGGGGTTCAAGGGATTCAAAGGATTCAAGGGATTCAAGGGATTCAAGGGATTCAAGGGATTCAAGGGATTCAATGGATTCAGGGGATTCAAGGGATTCGGAACATTCGGGTTGAGATTATTTTGAATTGGTTTAGTTTCGCTGGTAGTTTCGTTTTCATCGAAACTTTCCGTTGAATTCAATTCCGCCGCGTCAACCTTTATATTTTTTTCCAAACGGACATGCTCCGGCGAAACATCCCTTTTCTCAACCTTATCCATTTGACTTTTGTCGCTTTTTATTATTTTTTCCGTACCTATTTTATCGCTTCTACTGCCCTTTTCTGGACGACTTTTCATACCTCTTGAATCATTGCAACATTTCTCGGACTTCTCAGCCTTGCCGTCAGTTTTCTCAGCCTTCTCCAAAATGCCATGACTCACAACGGGTAATTTTGTGACAGTAACACGTAAATCTTTGACGATTTTCTTCTTACGACGCGGTTGTATTTCTATTTGGCTCAAGGGTTTTTCATCCAACAAATCCGAAGATGCCGCACACGATTTGTCGGGGCTTGCATTCTCGGTGTCCCTATGCCTTTTCTTAGGAGTAACAGGTACAGAATCATCTTGGATGGAGGAGGCGGAGCTGCCTCCGTATCTCGTTATAGTAGCTTCGATTGCTTCCTCTATGTGACTCTCGGTGGAGTTAGTTTCGTTAACAGCAACATCGGTGCCGCTTGCGCTTGAACTTTGTGAACTGTGAGGACTCGATACGTGATAATGCCTCTTCTTCAATGGTAATCTTTGCTCGTTCGGATTCGAATTGGCATTCGCGTTCGTATTATTCTTCGAATCTGTTCCCGCCAGAATCTTCTCCTTCTTCAATCGCCTCTTTTGTTTTTGATCCTCGTTCGCGGTAACGTCGCCTTTTCTCTTTTTCGTTAGTTTCTTTACGCGAAAAATTTGGGGTAATTCGGAGTAACCAGAGTTCGAACTGTTCCTACCTAAACTGCACAATCTTGAAAATTCCTCGATCAATTTTTCCAATTCTTGTATGAGACACGGATGGATGCGTATAGGATTTTTAGGCGGTAACAGTAATCGTCTTCGATGCTTGTGATGATGATGTTTGTGACAATGATTGTGTATAGGCTGGGTTGCCTTGTCGCATTTGTTAGTCACGTTTTCGACTTTCTCCGATTTCAATACCTCGCCAACGGGTAAAGATATTAGAGTCTGAACGCCAACGCCATTCGTCTCAAACGCGGTCCCTGATTTTTTAGTACTTTTATTTTCCTTCAATACACGTCGCGTAACCGGCGCGACGTTTTTCTTTAACGGTGCCTGTCTCTTAGCCAAAGGACCGGCAATGCTACCGCTCCTGTTCTCCTTTAGACTCTTTTTACTCGAGTTTATCACATTCCTATCGCTAGACATTCGTTCGCAAATCGACTGCTTCTGTCGCCGCAACGGAGTCGTTTTGTTCCCTGTTACAGGCTTATCTTTCCTCATTTTCTTACACGTTCCACCGTTGCATCGAACTCCTTCCTTTCCATACTTATTCGTAACAGTTCTACTTAGGCACTTGACACGCGCTGGGGAACTCGCATGATTCTTTTTTCCAGTTACCTTTCCCTGCCCACATTGTTTAGGAACGTTGCAACTCCGTTTCTTTTGACACGTTGGCTTGTCCTTAAACTTTTTAGTCGATTCATTTTCCTCTTCTTTATCCGCCCGAGACGCGACCATTTTCTGTGGCGTCGTCTTTGCTTTTCCTCTCTTACTAGGTTCGGGTTTCGCGACCTTTGCCGGTTGGGAAGCGGTCTCCTTCTTCTCGCTCCTCTCGTTCTTTCCGCATCTTTCCGTTTTCTCCATTTTTTCCATTTTCTCGTTTTTCTCGTTTTTCTCGTTTTTCTCGTTTTTCTCAATTTTCTCGATTTTTTCAATTTTCTCAATTTTTTCCACGATTTCTGGCTTCAGTCTCGGCCTACCCGGACCACGAGGTTGCGTAGATACTGTTTTCGCCGGCCTACCAGGCTTTCGTTTAGGCGGATATAAAACACGATCAACGTTTACCGCTGGCTTTGTGACAACAACGGGTTGCACCGGAGATTGCGTCGGCACCGGTGGACTTACAGGACTAACTGCCAAATGCAACGGACTGTTATCGACCGACTGAATTCCCGAGTCCGGGGATACGTTCGAAACGCAAGGATACTCGGAATCGTTCACCTTTTTCCCTAACTTACTCCGCCTTTTTCTCGGTTCGGATAGCAGAGCCGTTTTTTCAACAAACTGTTGCAATAACGTGGAACTATACACAGGTACAGGGTTCTGATCACCATTTTCACTCGTATCCGAATCGGCACCGAGCGACATCCGTTCGATAGCTTTCGATACTAATCGACCGCTCTCCGAATCTTCGAATCCATCGAACGGAGCATCTTCGTGCTCCTGATCAGGTAAAATGGCCGCTAAATCTTCCTGATTGATTTCTTGAAGCGGTTGATGCTGCTGGGGCTGCTGTTGCTGTTGAGACTGTTGCGGCTGATGCTGCTGCTGCTGTTGTTGCTGTTGCTGCTGCTGTTGCTGCTGCTGCTGTTGTTGCTGCTGTTGCTGTTGCTGTTGCGAATGCTGCGAGGGTAAATGGCTTTCCGACGAATCGGAATCGTCGCTGCTACATTCGGACGACTAAATAGGACAAAGATAAAATACATCTCTACTACTAAAAAGGAAAATTAAATCGAAACCACGATACACGTGATTATTTAAACTTTTTCGACAGGTTAATTTGTGCCTCGATCAATTGTTTACAAATTACCTTTCCTCCACGACTTGTTTTAACTTTTTTCGCTACGCTTCTTCTGTTTTTTTCGCACTTAACTTTTTCCAAATCTTCCTTTTTCGGACCTTTCATACTGATCTTTAATTTAAGCGCCCCCTGCAACGTGATCACTAATTTTATAGGTCTGTGGCTAAACTTTTGAAAAGCGGTAATCAGAGTAACAAAATTCGAGTAAGCCGTACCGATTCGAAATTCGTTTCCTGAATCGAAAATGTTTGCTCGCTATGCTCCGACGTGCAATCCGAATTAGATCCTGTATCTTCCTCCTCGTCGCCGCTACTCTCGTCGTCCGAGTCGGAATTGGAATCGGAGTAAGAACAACTACCTTCCGTACCACCGGAGCTTTCGTCGTCGGAATCAGAGTCTTCTTCGGAATCAACCGAATCTGTTCCTAACGTACAGAAAAAATATGTCCTACCGTACATGAACGCAAAATGGCTGTCCAAAGAACACAGTTATATAATCTATTAACGGAGTAATACTGGTACCATTAGGTTCAGTGGTCGGGTCCCAGCTACCACCACCTTTTATGGCATCCATATCAACAGTCGAAGGGAGCTCCCTTTCCTGCTCCCCATCGTTTTCTTCCCAATTCCAATTTTGTAGTTCTAACTCCGAAGGATGGTGAATAACAGCGCTCCATCCCGAATCACCAGACATTTTTCAGCTTATCTAACATCCAAGAGACTCGAATAGAATATCATTCCTTATAATTTTGTTTTCTCGTTCGGTTCCTTCTCGATCGTTTAAAGCGTATCTTTAATACGCTTAATGTTTAACCGTTGGACTTTTTAAGGGTACTTCCATGTTTACTTGGGATTCTCTAACAACGAGGATTCCTTCATCGTTCGACAACCGCGTAGGGTGACGTTTTGCTCGCAGCGATACCACTGTAAAAATAAATGGAACGCAACATTATTGTTTCGAAAGAGATCGGAATAAAAGAAAGGAAGGACGATAAGAAGATGAACAAAATGGAGCTAGAGGGTACGGAGTGGTATCGATGAAATTATAGCACGGTGAAAATCAAGCGTGACTCTTCTGGTATTGTCTTTTTCAATTCCTGTTTCCACGAATTGGCATCACAATTTGAAAAAAATCCAACCACTGGTCGAGATCAAGAGTTCCGCACTTTTAAAGGTCAGTTAACTTTGATCCTGATTCGACTTTTCACATCTATTCACACCCGTGTCTCGTAGCGCGGGAGAATGCTTATCTATAACCTCGTGGAAAGAACGAGTATCGCGAGAGAAATCAAGACTATAGGAAAAGTACGTGTACCTTTCTCTCGATACACGCGACTGTTATTCCAAGAATCGTTACCAATCAAACACAATGTCATCGAGGAAATGCTGCTTGTTGATGCGCGCGTATTTCAGCTATAGGTGCGTCACTTTTGTGCACGAACAACAGTAGTCGGAGCAATAACAGCAGCAGATGAGTGCACAAGGGGGTGAATTGGAATAGAAAAGTGAAGATTTTCTCTAAAAGATGCAAGTCTGTTTACATCGTCGACGAAGCACACAGAAATCTCGAAAGGAACACAAAATATATGAGAGAGGGAGAATGAGAGATCGAGAGACGGAGATACAGAGAGAGAGAGAGAGAGAGAGAGAGAAACTAACAGTTTGAGGGAAACAGGGAGAGAGCGCGAGAAGGAATAAGTGGGGACACGGAAAGAGCGAGAGGGAGAGAGCGGAAAGGGGGAGAAACGTTCCGGATCGTAGAAATCGGAAAAATAAAAGGCAAGCACGTTATCGTCGAAGCGACCGCCTAAAGCGGTAAAGAGTGGTGAAGCAAGGGGCAGGCTGGTACGCGTTTGATGACAGACACGATACCCTGAGACCTTGTTACTTCGCATTCCACAAATAACGCAACGAAGATCCACACGGTTCTGGATCGACGATTAACCGACTATATTCTCAAAGTTGCTTCCAACAGACAGCTGTTTCTGTTTCTCGGTCGATGCGCCAGGTGCGTCGGCGACAGGGCCCGTGGAAACTCCCGTTTATTCAAGTAGAACTCAAATTGCCGCGCCATCTGATGTTCAACGTTACCATTAGCTTGACCCAGCGGTTCATACGAAACTCTAACTCGTGTGCATACGTTACGGTTTAAATATAACAGAAACTCGAAACAATATCGCGTCCTTCGAGACGACCACGGTTCGCTTCTAGGGTCCGTACACTGTACGTACAATGTGACCATTACAATATTGATTCTTTTTTTCTTTTTTTCTTTTTTCCTTTTTTTCTTTTTTTCTTTCTTCTTTTTTTTTTTACGAATAATGGCCAATAATTGGATCGTTTTTTCCCTCGCTTCCTAGATCTTCAACTTTCTCCTAAAGAATTCCTGTTCAGAACAACACTGTACAAAACTATTCGAATTGAATTGTTCGATAGTTTATCGCGACACGTCTTGTTATACCTTCGCAATCGTACTTAAACGCGTCGATTAATAATCGATAAATCGATAAATCGATCATCAATGTTCAAGTAATTTCTAATCAAATTTAGATCGATAATTTAACATCGATAATCGAATTTTAAATTGCGTAACATCTCAATTATACATAGTTGTGGAACGGTACGACCGTTCCGAACCGCTTTCCGTTGCTATAACGAGGGATTATGCGTTCGAGATCTCAAAATGTTCCGCACACCTTTTCTAAGAATTAAAAGAAAGGTGGAGGAAGAGTAATAAAAATGGCAGAGCGTAAACGTACTAACGTTCGCAATTCGAGTATTCCCTCTAGGTAAAACGTGTGCATCGAGACGAAGGGTGGTAGGAGTATGGGCCTGGAGTCGGCAATATGGCTGGCCAGATGTGCATAGGTAGGGTGTCGGGGTGGTGTTAGTGCTGTACGTTATTTATGTCGAACTACCGCAAATCCTGCCCGAATCTCGCGTGTTTTCATGGAATCGGTGATATACTGTGCAGAAGCAGGAATACGGCTTGCATGAAGGCATAGCATACGCTTCCGAGTCAAACAAACATGAAGTAAGTTCCACGTATACGATACAGCATCGAGTGAAAGAGACTGAGAGAGAAAGAGAGAGAGAGAGAGAGAGAGAGAGAGAGAAAGTGAGAGAGAGATGGTCGAGTCGAGTTCGGTTATATGGGTTCGAGGTTCGAGCACGACTTCTTTTTGTCTTCGACCATTGTTTATGCCTCGGGCTATCGGAAGATATCTTCGATATCTTATTCTCCGGCACTGATTTTATCCCATTGTCCATCGATAAGTTTTATTGCTCTTTCGGTATTCAAATATCTCGAGAGAATCTACTTAAGAGTCAGTCGTCCAGGACACGGCTTCCCGATCATTTTTTTTATCGAATATTTCCAAACTTGTCAGTCCTTTCACCCTTCCATCCTACCATCCTTCCATTCTACCATTCTACCATTCTACCATTCTTCCCATTGGGCAGTCACGTATCTACTATTCGAGTATTCCTTTCACGCATCCGTTGTTTCATTTTCGGTGTTGCTCGCCGGAAGGTATCTCTGATATGCTTTCCAAATCCTGCGTTCCGACGCCTTTGTGTGTCGTAAACGCAAACGGAACTTCTTCCTATGTATCTTCGCTTATTCCCTATCCCTTTTATGTCGAACCAACCCGATCGTCGTATACGCGTTCCTCCGGATTATCCTTATCTAAATCGTGTACACGCACGCAAGATGGAACAGTGTTAGGCGTACGAAAATTTAAACGAACGCATTTGTTTAAGTTTGACCGACGGATCGACTGCACGCACGCGCGTACTTTATAGTTTCTCCCGCGAACGAAAATCTTTGTTACGTTTTTTTTTTTCCCAACCATTAATTCTCGTTATAAAATATTTCGCATTCGATTTAAAAAAAAACATTCCTCTCGGAGAGAACGTCAGCGATGATATCATCGCAAAGTATCACAATCGTCGCTAATTGATTTCGTTCAACACAGCACACGTTTTACAGATTCATGGAAAAAGATATCGATGAATTTTGTTCGATAACATATTCACCGTGATTCGTGAGTCGTACTATGATTCATATCATGTTCGAGGTGACTAGAACTTGTTTAAGCATTTCGATACCTGTACACGTGTTTGTCGGTTCAACGTTAAATTTTGATTTTCATCAAAATCGAAGCGATATACGTGTACGTTTGTGGTGTCTGCTGTTTTAAGTAACAGGGATAAAGACAGAGAGAGAGAGAGAGAGAGGGAGAGAGAGAGAGAGAGAAAGTTAAGGGCAAGAAGAAAGGAAATCGTTTGAAAAGGGTTACACCGTAACACGATCGTGACAGGCTAGAGCGACTCGATCCTCTGTTCTGCCACTTACACACAAATAACGCAAAAGAATAGCGTCCTCGTTGTCTCCGGTGTTACCGAGTTTCGAGAGGCACCTATGCTCAAATCATTTCTCTCGAGTGTTATTCGAAAGAGATTTTCGAAACTCTGGCACATCGAATCGATGTAACCATACGTAAACACTTTGGCAACAATTATTCTCGTAAGGTTGGAGCTTGCTGAACGAAAGAGACGCAACAGAGAGAACACGGAAAAGATACGGCTCTGGTTTTTATCGGCGAGGTCCGGCTTGTCTGATCGTACGCAGAGCATAGGAGGAAGTGGCAGCAGTATCTTTTCGTATTCCGTTTCGTTCTGTTCTCATTTTGCGAGCGGCTCGAGCTCTTTTAACGTGGTCTGTGCACGGTGAAAGTGACACCGAGCAAACGAAACATTTTACACGGAACACGGAATGCACGAGTTCTTTGCTTAATAAAGTTTATGCGTGAAAAATTTCAAGCCGAATCCTCGGCTCGCACGATTTCGAATACCGAGGAAACGATGAGGCGATACTCGTATACTCGTCGACCGCAGCAAATCCTTCCCGAAGAATATCGATCGTGGTAGCATTTCTTTGCAGTGTTTCGATTATCCTCTATAATAAACGTATACATGCGTAGATGCACGATTACGATTCTACGTAAATATGGTAAACGTTAGATAGAAAGATAAAAAAGAGACACCGTTTTCTTTGTGTTTCAGCGAAGTGAGCATATCGTCCGCTCGCGCGTCGGTAATGGTATATGATGACGTTATTAAAAAATGGGTACCGAGCGGCAGTTCCTCAGGACTCTCCAAAGTTCAGTTGTATCATCATCAAGTGAACAATACGTTTCGCGTGGTGGGAAGAAAGTTGCAGGATCACGAGATCGTCATCAATTGCGCGATCCTCAAGGGACTGAAATACAATCAAGCAACAGTCACGTTTCATCAGTGGCGCGATAACAAGCAAGTATACGGTCTGAATTTCTCCAGTAAGGACGACGCCGACGCATTTGCCAGAGCGATGCTGCAAGCGCTCGATGTGAGTTTAAACCGAATGAAACAGAAACGACAGAGAAAAACAAGTGTACTGTAACAGCTAATACGTGTACTATAAGCCGTTGCGCTTCTACATCAGCTGTCGATAAATCATAATTTGGGTACGCCTTACATAGTAACTATTTCACGTTTAACGTAGGTGTTGAGCAATGGAAACAATATATCGAGAAGCCTAGCACCAGCTTCCACTACTCAGCAGCAGCCCGTCTTTCAGCAACAGCAACAGCAACAGCAACAACAACAGCAACCGACTAATACCCAATACGACGAAGACATGGGGTATAGGTTTGTTCTCTTTCGTTTTTCATCGTTGCGCGTCTACCTGAAAGAGGAAAAAAAAAAAATTAATAATAATAATAATAATAATAATAATAATAATGTTACACAAATATTAAACAAAGAAAGGAAATAAACATTTGTACGCATCTGTTATTCAGAACCATGACCAGAGAAGATGTGGCGATAATTCAGGAACGCAGAATGTCTCAACAGAGTCAAGGTATGATGATGAAGAAATGCTTGAATAGGAGAAAGTTGTGAAAATGGAAGAAAGATCTTCAATGTTTGTGCCCTATTTACAGCGACAAATAGTCCGAACGCAATTTCCCCGAGTTGTCCTCTCGCGTCGCAGCAGCAACAACCATCTTCGCAACAACAGCAACAACCTCCTCAACAATCCGTACAACAGCAACCACAGCCTGCAGCACCGCCGCAGCCTCCTCAACAGCAACAACAACAACAACAGCAACAGCAACAGCAACAGCAGCCGACGTTGCAACAGCAACCACAATCCGGTCATCACAGAACTTCGTCGGCACCGCCAGCTCCGCAACCTCAGCAGCAAACCGTGATGCAGTCGATGCAATCGATGCAAGCTACCGGCAGTATTGGAACTGGCGTCGGACAATTGCCAACCGGAGGTACTCCTCCGATACCACCTCCTCAGCCTCCCATGGCAGTAGCGGCTCCTCCACCGTGTCCACCGGCGATGATGAACTTCAACGCACCGGTACCACCACCTCCGATGATGATGAACCAATACGCCCAATCTCCGTCGTCTCAGTCCAATCTACCGAATCAGTCTCAAGCGCAATCGATTTACGGTACCAATCAAGGAAATCAGTACGGAACCACGCCAAACAGTAGTCAATACGCAACCGCCGTCGCCGCCGTTGTCGGGCAAAATCCGTGTCAATATTCTTCTGGAAATCAAAATAGTTTCTACGGTAACAACGGACAAGTTAGTAACGCGTATTCTAGTGGACAACCGGGACAGGCGAATCAGTATGGTGGGGGCGGCGGTGGTGCCGGTGGCGGTGGTGGCGGCAGCAGCGGTTGTGGTAGTGGTGGTGCTGGTGGTGTCGGTGGAAATCAGTACGGAAGTAGCAACTCGATTGGTCAGTACGCCAGTAGTGGAACAGCGACAACCGGCCAATATGGGGTAGGTGTCGGAATCAACGTCGGTGTTGGTCAGCCGAGTCAGTCTCAGTACAGTGTCGTGTCTCAGGCACAGGTACAGTACGGCACCGGTCAAATACAATCCGTTTCGAGCGCTACGAATCCTTATGGGACACCATCGAACTCGGTGAATCAATATAGCAGCACTGGCGGCGGTGGTGGTGGTGGTAGCGGTGGTAGTGTCGGGACTGGTGCTGGCAGTGGTAGTGGCGGTGCTGCTAGTGGACATCTCGTGCCACCGGTTAATCCTAGCGTTTATGCTCCTGTTGGTAATGCCGGTCCTCAACCACCTCCCATGGTACCGCTGGCTGGTCCCGCCGCTCCACCTCCACCCCCTCCGCCGCCTGCGCCCAAAGTCAACGCTGTCAGTCTGAACCCTCTTTCTGGATCTGGTTCCACTGGATCGGTTAGTTCCGTCGTAAACAGCGAACCATCACCGGATTCAAATTCCTTGGCTGCTGCGATTCAAGCGACCCGCCTAAAAAAGAAACAGGTTTGTCTTCTTTGTCTTCAACAATTTTATTGCTTTCCACTTGTATTTTTTTTATATTATTTCTTTCATATTATTTCGCATTCCTTCAGTCGTCGCAACAACCGGTGGAGAACAGTGGTTCTAGTACCAGTAGCAGCGGAAGTGCCGGAAACAGTGGAAATTACGGTACGCTGGGAAGGGGCGGAGGTGGCGGTATGGCTTCCATGATGGACGAGATGGCTAAAACTTTGGCTCGTAGAAGAGCTGCCGTTGAAAAGAAGCAACCCGAACAACCACCACAGGTACGTTATTCNTCACGTTTGTATAACATTTGTAACGCCGAATCTCACTTGGATATTTCCGTACATACCACCACTTCCATGTACAGATTTCATTAATACGCACAGCTCGATACATTCCAAGTCAAAAAATGTTTCGGTACCGCAAAACGTAGAATAGATTAAAGCGATCATTGATCGACTGCCACAGAATTTCGAATAAACGAGTTCTCGATCGATTCGAGAACTCTCCAAGTACGAGGATACATTTATTAATCCGAGCGTTAAAGGATTACATCGATTTTATATTTACGCATCATTGTTCGCTACAAATTCAAAATTCGATGCATAACAGGGCGATCGTGTTTGCTACCGATATTGTATACTATTCTCCGTTCTTATATTTTTTTATCGTTTCTCGTACGATTCTCACAGAAAATGAGAAAATTCACGTTGCAGTTCATATATATTCTATGTATCTATAATATAGCCGTATACGCGCTGATCTGCACCGGCTTATTGGCATTTATTGCATTTACCAAAAATAAAAATCGGGAAAAGAGAAAGATACAGAAAAAACAAGAGTGAGTGAATGATCGAGCGAGTGAGTGAGTGAGTGAGAGGTTGCGTGTGTGCGTGTATGTGTAGCGAGAGAGAGAGAGAGAGAGAGAGAGAGAGAAAGACGTTTATGAGTAAGAAGAAGAAAAAAGAACATAATCATACTCATTCCTCATAGCATCTATCTATTTTCGAACAGTATTTCATAACGCGCCACGATATCAATTTTATTCGATGTAAGGTACGATATGATACGATACGATGCTTGCGTATCTAAATTCGAATAATATTCGATAAACGTGGACGCTTCGTTATGTCAACATTTTCTTTTTCATTTATCCTTTTTCTTTTTTCTTTTTTCTTTTTTCTTTTTTCTTTTTTCTTTTTATAAGACGGATTTCTAATGACTGATTACTAAATTAATGCACTAATTAAGAACGCAACGATAACGTTAAGTATTATTAACTAAATTTTTAATCTCAACTTCTAGTCGCGTAAGAAAAGTAATGGCAAAAAAATATTGATCGCCGATACTCTATCAATATTCCGTGAGGTTGGTTTATCTCTCATTACTGATTTCTAACTACTATCTGTCCAAGATATACTCGTATCAGTAGTGTACACGTATTCTTTCACACGATTTCGCACAAATATTGAATCGTACCTTCGAATCGCACCATCTTCGCAAAATTGTAATTCCACGTTAGTTTCGTTCTCTTCTCGATCGATCGTCTTGAACTTATTGGAACAACCTTGTATCACTATACGCACATGTAAAGATATATGGCACGCATCGGGACAGATTTCGACAAAGCGATCGATCATCTTTACGATCGTACCGATACGGCGTCAAGTATAATTAATAGCCGACTGGACTGAAGAAAATGATACTCTTATTCTAATGATAAGTACAGACATAATCTGGCAAAATTGTTTGCCATTCGATGCGTTTTACACCGAAAGAACACATTCCGCTCTGTCGATCGTATTTTACAGATGGAACAGTACAATTTTTCATATTTTCTACGTTTATCGGCGTTTATATTTTATCAATGATTTCATTTCTACACTACTTTTTAAGCTTTCCATGGTAAAAATAATTTTACGATCACGTTGCGTCGTCTTTTAAAAAAACAACGATACGACAAAGGCTCTTGTTCGAAGATGCAAGACTAAGTTTTAAATAGTTAAATGATTAAATGATTAAATGATTAAATGATTAAATGATTACATTACTCGCTAACCTGTCCTCCATCCCAAGTTCGATAACGCGTTTATAGTTTTTCAACACAACGATTT
Source organism: Ctenoplectra terminalis (assembly GCA_019453375.1). NCBI lineage: Eukaryota > Metazoa > Arthropoda > Insecta > Hymenoptera > Apidae > Ctenoplectra > Ctenoplectra terminalis. The sequence goes on along the minus strand of SMSQ01025889.1, from coordinate 1,450,145 downwards.
CTATTATATTATATCGTACAACATTTATCTGTGAGCAAAGTTCGCGTGACTTCTCAACCGATCGTCGAGTCTCGTCGCCGTTTCCCGTTGTTGTTGTTGTTCGTATGTAAATCGACATCGAGATGCGAAGGAAACATAATCGTTTGACGACACATGGCAATCAAAAACGTTGCTGTAATAAGCAGCCTTTGCCCTTTACACGGCATGAAACAGGTGAACACAAGTCTGGATAGAAGGAGAGGATTTATGATGCAGAGACGTTTACGCGTTCGACTACGTTGCGGGAACAGCTGCGATAAAAACAGGGTGTTGTTTCGCTATGAGAAACGTCGATATCCTCTCTTCCTAAAACTACCGTGATTCACCAGCTACGATTGAAGATGCAATTACAGCCACAACTAGGACAACGACGGAATGGACGGAACGTATCCCAGACTCATCGAAGAAAATCTCGACGAGGCCGCGTAGCGTATTTTTTAAGCGTTTTAAGCGTTTTAAGCAATCGCGAGGAAAATTTGTACGAAATACACAATTAGCAGTATTAAAGTATCAAGTTTGATGAATCGATGCTGAATACACACTGTTTCTTAAGACGTATCTTGAAAATATTTGTATGTAAATGAATGACGAAACAATAAAAAGTATACGCCCAATCTTTCATACGCAGTAACTTTCTTTTCCCGTAGATCGAGCGCGAAAAAAAAGTTGCTTCGATCGCCGGTCGGTCTGTCTCGTCCAATACTTTCTTTAAGTTATTTATAGATCTATGTATCGCGTCATTTTGCGAGTTCGATTACGACCCAATTTCCGCGAACCGTAAATCCCTATCTACGAACGATAAACCCTGGTTGTTCTTGCGTTTGAGAAATCCGCGCGCGATACCGAAGTCATCATCGTGTATGGTAATAAGTAATAAGGTAAGGTAAGTAAGGAGTATGATTCGTTGCCTTCGATGACGACGATTTCAGTTCGTTTATCAACCGTATCGTTCGTACAAGATATGACGTAAGAAAAAAAAAGCGTAGGGAGGTCAGCACCGATGGGAGAAATACACGTATAGAATATAAATAAGTGGGGCTAGGGGCTGGTTAGAAAGGATCGAGTGGAGGGGAAAGAATGAATGACGCATAAAGCAGTAGGATAGCACAGAATCTAGCTAGCGTGGCCGATCGCGGTCACGGCGTTTCCGTTCGACGATCACGGTTACTTTGTAACACGTATGTATGCATGTATGTATGTACGTATGGACGGTAGAGTAATATACTCGCACGTCGTATATCGTGTCTGCGCCTTGCCGTGGGTGCGACCTATGGGTGTTTCGCGGTTCGTTGCGGATCGATAACGCATGGAGAGTATCGAGAGAGCGCGACGCCCGTCTGGATCGACTTAAGCGAGCAGTAGGGACACAGCTGTTCTCCCCATCGTTTCCTGTCATTCCCTGTCATTCCCTGTCATTCCCTGTCATTCTTAATCGTAACGTGGTTGAATCGTCGAATCGTTGAAGGAGACCGCACGTTGCTGGCGCCGGCTACTCTCGCTGGTTCGATCGCAAGAACCACGCGCAACGATTTCGATGCTCGCTACTCCACAGCGGAAGTCAACGAAAACGCGCGAGCGACCGTGAAGCTCGCTTCGACTGGTCAGGGCGGGAAAAACGAGGTCACCCGTCGCTGGATTCGCGTGGCATGGGTAATTGAAAGAAACGGAAGATACGAAAAGAAAAAGAAAAAGAAAAAGAAAAACGAAAGAAAACGAGAATCGTAAAAGTAGATGCCGCAAAGCGTGGACGCGCTTGCGCCTCGCGGAATACGGACGACCACGCGCTGCGGCGATAGAGCAGCGGAAAGGGAGAGACGCGCGACGCAGTGTGGCTTTTGGAGACGACGCGACGTTGGCTGGGGGAAACGTAAAGAACTTGCCGGCAAAGAAATGGAGAGACACCAGTTACAACTGTCAAAGAGACGCGATGCGGTTCGAGTGACCGACTTGGAGTAAACGCGGGGGCGGTGGTCCATGTGCGACTCCGCAGCGCAGAGTAAAGCGTAAATCACCGCGTGTCGGGTCCCGGACGAAACAACAACTGGACTTCTACGATGCGTCCTGTCTCTATCATCGGAGTGTAGTTAACGAGTTGTCGTCGAGGACAAAGTTTGTCGAAAAAGCCAACTGGTTACACGAGACACCACGGAGACGAAGTAAGTACCGGTTGTCTTGACCGCACGTCGAATCGATGGAGAGTCGTGAAACCGTGACAAATTATACGTATAGCTCGCTAATTTAAAAACTGGTTAACCGAATTTCGTTTCAATCGAATACTTTTCCTTAATTCTCTCTCTAAAGTTCACTCGAAAAGGATGGTTCGCTCCGAGAAATGGAAAGACGCTCGCGACAGTGATTACGCGAAAGATCGATACGAGCCGAATTAAAGAAAATGCCGACGAAGCATTCGTATGGCATTTCAGAAACGGATTCCTCGCAAAATCTGAAGCTCCCTCGAAGAAAACAAGTTCAAGCGGAAAAAAAGGTAACGAGCAAGGATCGCACGTGCCAGTGGTCGATCGTTGATCGAACATCACACGTTCGCCGCTTTAGACGCGCGACTGATAGCAGCGACGAAAGCTGACGATGCTGCCACGAATAGGAGATGACGCGATGCGCGAACCATGGGAGATGACGCGTTCAATGACGGAACACCGGTAAGGCTGTATAGTCAACCGTTGTACGTACTTTGCTCGTGCGTTTTTGCACGTGTCCAAAAATCCGGCAAACCAAAAAAAAAGGTCGCCCGATAAATTTGTCTGCCTTATCTCGTTCCAAATACCCACGACACGTTTCAGCGATATTCTTGGAATCGTCTTTACGATTATCCCATCGAGTCGTACACTAGTTTATCCGTGTTGGTCAAAGATTAATTACAAAGGTTGATGATCGATAAACGATTGAAAGCGATGATCTAACGAGAGGAGACTCTGTATCCGAAGCAGGGCTACTCCGCGTTCTATACGCGTTCATTGACCGAACTTGAATCGATCACTGTTGTTTCAGCGTCAAAAGGTGGCAATGAAATCGAACGCGTTCGCGGGTCGACCGAGTAGGAACAATTACGATCGTGGTCACGGTTACGATCGTCGCGATCATTCCGATCAGGTTGCTACCAATGATATATGATCACCGTTGAATCGTCTCGAGATTCAAGTAAAAGGGACACCTTGGAAATTTAGAGAAGACCCTTGTCCCGCGACGAAACCGGCAAGGATCGGAGGTTCGCCAAAGAAGAAGACATCGAACGAAAGAAACGAGCGGAAGGCAAGCGACTCGAGATCGGCGAGATCGGCGAGATCTCTGGAGAGAGAAAAAAAGAGAGCGTTGGAAGGAAAGGCGGAAAAGATCGGCGACGCTTCGGTATCACCCAGGGAAAGCAACACTGTTGAGAGGTGGTCGCGAGACAAAGTCGAGACGGAGCCAGTGCCGTAGTCCTGGGGGCCCAGGGTCTACGCACAAACTATTAATAACTGTTAATACGGTAGTAGTGGGGCGCTGTCCGCTAGCGGGTGAAAATAGAAAAGAATGTTTTTGGAATCCAATTGGACTTGGTTGGCCGAACGATGGGGCAATATGGCCGACTTGGCCGAGCGGGTGGACGATCTGATATGCAGTTTCGACTCGGCTGGTGACACAACCATGGATACGTTATCGATGCTGATATTCGGCTGGATGTTGTTCGGGTTGGTGGTACTGTGTGTCGGCAAATACGTTTACAATCGGTTCGTTTTAAACGAACTTGCTTCTGGGACAACAGCTACCGCCAAGGACGGCCATATCGTACACGGTGATAGCGTCGGTGTCGGTGTCGGTGGTGGTGCTGGTGGTGGTGGTCCTGGTGGTGGTGGCGGTAGCGGTGGCAAGTTGTTTTCGCTTGGCAAGCAAAAAATTGTTTCATCGAGTTCGGGATCAGGTGGGAGCGGTGCTAGTGTCAGCGGTGGTGGTGGCAGTGGTGGTGTTGGTGGTGGCAGCGGCGGCGGCGCCGGTTCCGGATCGCTTGCAGCTGCCAATTATCCGTCCGGTGGTGGTACCACCGCCGGACCAATTTCCGGTATCGGCTCTTCGTCCTCACCTTACGTTCCACCGACTCCTCCTGTGCGTAAACGTCTCACCGCCAGGAAGACATCCGGTGTTTTGATCAGCCCCGCGAGAAGTACCAAAAGCTTGCATCTGCCAACCGCGACCGGTGCCGATCCGGAGGCGGTGCGATGGGTTAATGAAATTATAGTTTGGCTCTATTCGGATTCAACCATTCTGGACGAACTGCTGGCTGTTTGGGTCGCATCCCTCAATCAATTTACCACCAATTCTGTCGACGAGGTGAGGGATTTTGTTCGAGCCATTCGAAATCCTTGCTGCGTCCAAAAGCGAAACAGTAACTACCGAAACTTCGATAAGGCAACGCCATCTTTTTATCGCGCGTGGGTGTTCTCGAATAACGAAAACACTGACTCAACCCCCCTTTATGAATCGCTGTCGGACAATTTTACTCGCAAGGCCCTAGAAAACGCTTTTCGAGCTCGTCGAAATGGTTTTATTGTTGTTTCGTATACTTGAATGCGTTAAACCGAGACTGGTTAATAATCGCAAAACTCCCTGTCTCCATATTCTTTATATTTTGTGAAAAAATTTATTTCTCCGCTTCTCGTTCACCACAGCATGGAGTCGGAGTCGAGTTCGTTCGAGTTTTACCCGAAACGCATCCACCGAATCTCTCTAACATCTTTTGCGAATGCGACTCCAAGGATGACGTGGTGCGTATACACTCAAGCTCCGAATAAAGATCGATCGATCTGCGTTTCAAGTATCAGAACCTTATTTGCTCCGTTCCAGACGATCACGTGCGATTGCGAAGCTACGCCAGCGTTGCAACTGAAAGCGTTTCGCCGGAAAGCTGATAAACTGGAAGTCAGCCACTATCGAGTAAACGTGAATCGTTTCCGCGCCCGATTAAACGTAATTTGCATCACCGAGAAGCTCCTTCTCGACCTAAAATGCGACGGATGGCCCGATGTTTGTATCCCTTTATATATCATTATTTTTACAGCGCGTCCATCTACGAAATCTTAATATACATATAGCGATACTTTCGATTTCGCGTTAGGTGAAAGTTTCGTTGGCCCAAGTAGGCACGATAAAGAAAGATCTGGACGAGAGCCAGTTACAGGAAGTCGTAACGGAAATCGTAATAGGCGCGTTAAGGGGAATCAATGTTCATCTGAATTTATTCCAATATCCGAGCTGTCCGCGGTTATGGAGGGAACCGCCGTCGACGCAACCCACCTTTTCGATGCCTATGCATTACGACAACGTGGTAAGTCTGTTTCGAATCGAATCGAATCGAATCGAATCGAATCGAATCGAATGGTTTTGCTGCTACGGTACCTATCGAATAACAGCTGCAACAATCGCAACAATTATAACAATTGTAATTCATAGAACACATCGAGCAGTTCGCTTCGAGCCTCTCGGCAACGACTTCAAACTCATAGTCCAACACCGACACAGAATCAATACATAGCCGGTGACAAACGATTGCTCGTAAAAGTTGTGAGAGCGACGGAATTAGGTGGCGAGCAAGGTGCCGTGGAACCGTACTGTGTCGTCGAATTGGACGAACCTGCTCAAAAGAATCAAACATCGGTCAAGAAGGATGCTCAAAATCCACTCTGGGACGAAGCGTTCTTATTGTGAGCCACTTAAGACGACCGATACGGTGCATCGATTTATCCATCGAATCCCATAATTGTTCCTAACTTTCAGCGACGTTAATCGGAACACGTCGGAAGTGCTGTTAGAAGTTTACGATCGAGTGAACAAGTCCCAACGATTCTTAGGCTTGGGAATCGTAGGAATCGATGAGCTTCTTGCAAATCCGAGTCAAAGACAGATCATACCTCTTCAAAATCGACCGTACGAGGAAGAAGATATTACCGGCACTCTAACGGTTGAGGTGAGCGATAAAGGAATAAATAAGACAGGTCTTTACCGACGTCTCAATGTTGTTTCCTTCTTTCCTTTCTCTCTCTCTCTCTCTCTCGCTCTCTCTCTCTCTCTCTTTCTTTCTTTCCTTCCTTCTTTCTTTTCTCAGTTTCTATTCATCGAGGGTGCGGAGGTGCCTCAAATTGGGAACAAACCTTACAAGGTGAAGGAGACGTTGAAGCCGGTGTCACCGACTCCTCGTACCTACACCCCGACAAATCTCATCAGCGACAATAGTCTAAATTACAACAATGGTAACAGCACACTTATCTTGTACGACTCTACCATTCAATCCGAAGGGGGTAATTACCAATTACCAATTACTTATCTGAAAGGCATTGCGTTCGTGTTCACGAGTGTGAAACCATAGTGATACCTCGTTAGTATGTATGTTGTATGTTGTATGTATGTACCTTTATCAACTCCCTCTTTACGAATCGTGATTCGAGATTTCATCGCGTTTCTCGTCAACATCTACGATCTCGTCGAAGCGCCATTTCACTGTCTTTGTTAACGTAACAGATCCTGTTTTCTCTTCTGCAACCATAGAGTAGTAAACTCGTGTCGACTCGTCGTTTATTAGCAACTCCAACTCTCACTCACTCTCGCTCTTGTACGCGTGCCTGTATTTCTCGTGCCGGATTCTACTTTCCCACGTATTTTAATAATTCGCATGAACATGTACGTATAAAATTCTCTCCGTCTGATTTATCCCTTAACGTTGGCTTTAACGATCCTCTCTACAGCACGATATCGAACGAAAACGGTCTTACGCTCACCTCTCGGTCCGAGTTTCTTACGATCTTCAATAATTCGATACTTGTGCAAAGTTATTTCGACTACCAGAAAAGCGAATCTGGCGAATCTGGCGAATCTGGCGAATCTGGCAAATCACGCGATGACAGTAAATGCAACGCGATGCAATGCTTTACCGCTTACGTAATCATTACTGACACGTTGCCAAACGCGAGAAATCATCTGGTAAGCGAAATGACGGGTGCTTGCTAGAACGATGGACGTAGGAAGTCGTAAAGTAAAAATCTTTAAGCACCGTTTATACGAAGTCTGGTCCAAGGGATCGAAAATTTGAAACGATGAAACGAAATTCGCAGATTACCTGACGAACGGCAACGTGGTGGATTCGCCTTACAGAACCGGTCAAACCAACGGGAACAAAGGGACTCTGATCGTGCACAGCCAGCAAAGGGTACGCTAGATGAATTCTGCACGTTGAATGCAATTACCAGACCCGTGTAGATTTCTTTTCGTCCACTAACACCAATTTACTATCGTTTACTTTATCGTTTGTCGTGCCTTTTCTTTTGCAGCAGCCGGAGCGGCAGGTGGTTAAGGTAAGCCGTTGCTTAACGTCGCGTGTGGTCGTCTCACCTTCGTTCTCGGCGCGATCCTCGTCTTACGGTTACATACTCGCACGCCTATTTTATATTCCATTGTTTAGAAAACCTTCTTGTTTCACACGCGTTCTCCAATTTGCGTTCCAACACAGTACCTACCGTACGACCTACCGTCGAATCACAGAGTGACTACGATGTCCATTTTTCTTCTTATTTTTATTGATTTATTTATTTATTTATTCTTTCATTATTATTTATCTCTCCTTGGTCGTTCCTTTTCCCCTTTGCATCCGTCGATCGTTTGAAAATGAATTTGAAAATCAGCCTTCTGTTTCACGAAAACACTAATTATTGTCAGCTGAGTGGGGCGTGTGCTTACTAATTCCACAGGTCGCCCTGACGGAAACTGGAAACTGGCAAGAGATCTCTCCGGAGGTAATTATACTCGTTGTTATCAGATTATACATTTGTTGTGCCGAACGTCGTTATAATTTCACTAACTGCGTTAGAGTTTGGAACAAGATTTTTCGAAGAGAAACCTTTTTAAAAAGTTTGCGTACGAACGAAACGAACCAACCATCGACTTTCTTCGTTTCAGCATGGGCCGAAAGATACTAGCGCGACGTCGGGACCAGAGAGCACACCAAATTCTTCCAATTCCGAAGGTACCATTCGTCGATCGCACGATCAGTTTACCGATGCTGCTATTGGTAACACGTGCGCAACGAATCATAACCTATCTTGGCTGTTTATGTTTCAGAGAGAGGTAGGACGAGAAGAAAACGACGAGATTTCTTCGGAACGATCAAGAAACGATTGAGTCGATCGAAAACGAGAAGTAGATCTGTTGGACCGGAAGGTGATGCGAACCACGAGGACCCACACTCCAGATCTATATCCGCGGACAGAGCGCGCGATTCTGGCTCGGGTATGTTTCCTCGCGAGTAGACGTACTACATACGTAGATACACGTAGGTACACGTATGTATGTATATGTACACGTACACGTACATCAAACCCGTAAACCAAATCAGTCTTGGATTTAGAATAGAGTTAGTATCTTCTTCTCTCCCTAGTGTTTCGAATCGATAGCGTAAACTTTTGCTTGTTTGTTTTGCTCACGAAAATACCTTGCGCCATGGCACGATACACGTTGGTAAGTACGATCATTTCGATAGCGATGAGTAACGATGCAACCAGTAACAACAATTTTATGCCAATGAAAAATTCCTCGTGCCAGTAACGCTGATACGCGCGACTAACTAACATAACCAAGTGCACAAACGACCGTTTCGCTTCAATTTTATAGCTCGTTTATCGATACCAGGAAGAGAAGAACAATCGAGACGATCCAGTTTGAGCGAGGCATCCGGTATAAGCGGAGCGTCGACCAGAACTTACGTTAACGAGGCTTCCACCTTAGTTCTCGAGACTCTCGAGAACGGCATCAAAAAGTAAAGATCGTGGCCAAACATAATTTTTCGTTTAGTATTATTACATCGTAAGAAAAATATCTGATACGAATTCTTTTGTTTTCAGGCATTACCTAGTACCATTGTCGCTTGCACAAAAAAGTAAATGGAGGAAGAAAGGCACCAAGCTTCACGTATTCAACGATCACACTTTCATAGCGAAGCACATGGCTGGGTGAGTAGCTATCTTTGGGAACGTAGGAATACGATCGCGGACGAAATCGCGATTGATTGTAAGAAAACGTTTCGTTTCAGTGGGACAGTGTGCGAGGTGTGCAAACGAACGCTCGCCCGAAGATTGGGTAAACAAGGTTACGAGTGTAGGGATTGTCAAATGAAGTGTCACAAGCATTGTCACGTTAAAGTGGATGCTACGTGTCCTACGTCTACCATTCAAAACATTGAACTGTAAGTGGACAGAATTATTAAATCGTTCTATGAAAATGTGTCAACTTTGAATCGAATCGTTTTACAATTAAAAGAATACGCATACGATAGTAGTGTAAGAAAAAATGTTTGTCAAATCATGAGCTAATTCTGTTTCATTTTAATTCGATTATCGCGTAAGGTCTCTACTGCCAGTACTCAGTGAATAGGATGGGTAAGTTTTCGACGAACAAGAACTTGTTGATGCTAGCCTTTCCTATTATTATTATTATTATTATTATTATTATTATTATTATTATTATTATTATTATTATTATCATCATTATTATCATTATTATTGTTATTATTATTATCATTAGTGTAATTATATAACAATACGTAGCTGCGCATGAACAATGAATTTCCCTGCTCCCTTTGTAACAAATGCGATACGATCAACTTCAATTGTTTGCAGTTCGATTCGGTTTGATCGATACGGTTGTGTCTTGCGACGAAAACAGTATATGATTTTTCTCGCTTATGCAAATACTAATTGTTCGTTTGAATTGTTCGCATATATGTACGTAGAAAGCAACGCTTCATCGATATTTTTACTCGTCTGTCTGCTCCTAACAAATAATTCGATTGCTTGTCCGTGATAGTAATTATGGTGATTCTTATTTTCTCGTGTTGAAACTTTTTTCTCTGATCCCCTAAAATTTAGAATTATCTTTAATCGGTAAAAAAAAGTAACCGGATGAAATAGCGGTAGAACGTACTCCCTTTTTTACAGGATGCAAAAAATTTCCAATTACTCGTTACTAAGAATCACCCTAAAACGTAAACGAATCACCTGTGCCGATGATCGTTGGTACTTACGATTAGATTACATTTGGATAAGTCCTATTAGGTTTAATAAAATGTTTTGAATGTTTTTAGAACATGCATAAAAGTTCCACGACCCGAGCGAAGATCGACCAATCGCCTCTGTTGACCAAGTCTTGGACGAACGCCTTCGATCGACGAAAATGTTCAACCAACCCTATGGATCATTTTCAACGATCACACAATTTTGTCCGATTCGATTGTCGTTCAAATCGCTTCGTACATAGTTGCACGTTTCTGTAGCGGAATCACGCTACACTCGAGGATACCGTAGGCATTCTCGCGCAAAATATGCTGCAAGCTACCAACGATGAGCGTAACACGATTGGCTTCCAAGCACGAAGCGCTTTTGAACGCAACAGCACCGTTCTGTTATATTATCCGCTACTGTTACCACACTTTACAATATTACGCTTTTTAATATAGATTTACAAACGAATACGAACGAGAACGTGAAAATGAAAGCGAAACCGAACGAAACGAAACATAGTATACAACGTAAACGAAACGGAAGGGTATCGTGCCGATAACTTTCCTCTAGAATACGATACGTACTATACATATATCCAGAGCAGGTAAAATCGATAATGTTCGAGAAAGAAGAAAAAGTATTTATCCCGCTACTATCTATTCTAATTTTTCTATCCTTGTTCGAATTTTTGTGAAACGTTTTACGCTTTACATTTTCAAAATGGCGTCCCATTTTTCTATCGATTCACAATCTTAAGCGAATCGATCAAATCGTGTCCCTCTTTTCCCATTTTTTTTTTTTTCGTTTATTTTTCTCGCTCGTTCTTTTAAGAACACACGAGAAATCTTTCTTTCAGGGATACGCCATACAATTCCAAGAAATTATGTACACCGGTGAGAAACGAAACGAAACGAAACGAAACGAAACGCGTGAACAATAGTGCCTCTAGATAAGAAAGTTGGTGGTGATCTTTCAAATATCGTATCTTTATCCCGTGGAAGTAACACTTTTGTCTTTTGACAATACTTTCGATCGCTTCGATCGCTACGCGATGAATTCGATCGATTCAAATCAAACGCTTCACAACGCGCACACTTGTGCCTATCTATCGTGCGTAAACGAAAGCATCGTAATGTTCGAACGATACACGCATTGCCTGCTGATAAATATTATTGTAATTATGATTACTATGATTGATGATTACGATTGTGACAATTGCCATTATTATTATTATTATCATCGCTCCTATTGTTGTTACCAATGTTATTGTTAAGATTGTTACTATAACTGTTAAGCATAGAGCGTAACGATCATAGATGTTTTACGAGAACATTGTCGCGGAAATATAAACGTCAGGTGTGACGATACTGATGACGATATATATGCAATAATGATAATGATAATGATAATGATAATGATAATGATAATGAAGATAATGATAATGACAATGATAATGATAATAATACTGTGTTACGTTGAAAGAAATAATATGGTTATATTATAATTCTACATAGTTTCAGCGTTTTTATTTCATCCATCTCCTTTATCCTTCGTTTCTCTGATGACACCAACGTAAGAAAAGACGTTGCATTTGGAGGGAGAAAAATGAAGCGATCAACTATTTACGCTTTTGAAACGTGAATTTTTTTAATTCGAACGATGAAAGTAACACATCTTCGGTACCTACTTTTAAAGTCTGAACGAAAGAGATTGCGTTCCGATCGAAAGGGTGTCATTCGTTACGTTCAAGTTTGGTAGGAGATTCGAAGCGCGATTCAAAGTGGAACAACGTCGACCCAATTCGAGGTCGAGGCCTTAATTTTCGCAGAGTTCGCTGAAGCGGAGGATCGACAACGGAACGGGGGTAGCCATGACGACGTGACGTAACATCCACGTCATCGGCACAGTGCAACGACCTGGTCGTACGTTTTCGCCGCGCGGGTAGATCGGAGGCTGAATGGGGTGATACACCGACGGATTTTCGATTGTCCCCGTTCCAACTGATTCGTTGCGGTGGTTTGTTCTCGTTGAAAAGAGATTCGTTGGATCACGGCTATCGATCCAACCGACTTTTGTAGGCTTTTTCTTTCGTTGGTTGCGCGCTTTCTTCTGTACCTCGTTAGAGAATAAGAGGAAAAGATTGGCATATTTCGAGATTGCGCCTGTACACTCTCTATACCGTACATTGTACGCTGTACGTTGTACGCTCGTACAATTGGTATTTGCATGACACACGGTTCCGTGTGCGTATAAAAGAGACGCGTAACGCACCGCACGGTACTGCGTGTGTACGCAGGGTACAACTGCGTACGAACGCGCGCATAGGGATGCCAAGTTCGATGGATAGAGAGACAAGCTGCAACCGGGTTTATTCAATCGCGAGCTCGGAATTAGGGCGCGTTGTCGATGGCCTTCTCAATGACGTCGATGACGTCACTAGTTTGAAAGGAAAACTAGGGCAAACGGACCGAGAAAAAGGAACGACGCGGGGATCCAACGATCGTCCGAATCCAGTTTTCCATAGAGAACCTTGGATACCTCTATCCTATCTATTGTTTTTCTCTACGATTCTGCCCTACCAACCGCAACCCTAACATCGATGGTCGCATCGGTGATTTTTCGCATCTAAGAAAACGTAAACGTAAACGTAAACGTAAACGTAA
>SMSQ01025889.1:1374328-1430418 GCA_019453375.1 Ctenoplectra terminalis | reverse complement strand
GTACGTATGTACGTATGTACGTGAGATTGGGTTTACCTTTACGTAATTATCTGGTATTGTTGTTGCCAGCTGCATAATTGACTCGTCGTTCGTAAAAACAAAAACCCCCGGCGGTGCCGTGCACAACTAGTCCCGGTATTCGTCCAACCCTCTTTCACCTTGTCCGATTTTCCACGAAACGCAACCATTCCTCCCCCCGTCATCGATGATCAATCTCTGCCTTGAATTACGGCTGTGATAACAAATAACGAATAACGAAAACAATTGCAGCCCATTTATTCCACTTTTCGAAATGTCCTTGCGTATCGCGATCCATCAACTTTTCCAATCGCCAAAGGCGCGCGCGCGCGTACACACAACTTGTGCAAGATATGATTCCTCTTTTTAACACTTCTTATCGTTGACACTTTCACACGCGACACGATGCATCGTGTTCGTTTAGAGAGAAGAACAAAAGCGGAGAAATTTGTTCGTGAACTACCAAAACTACCAAAACTTGGTGTTGCTACTCTCCTATTTCTTGAATCTATACGGACACATAAACACACAATTTAACCGGCTTAAGTGGGTAGAGAGCGATTATTCGAAGTGCGGTCACGCCTACGCCTACTCTTATATAATAGAATTTATAGAGTAGTAACGACGAATCGCGTAACAAGCTCCATGTGAAAGATTCCCATTAACCAATGGAACAAATAATAATCGTCGAAACGTCAGATACTGGACATTGAGGAGCGCACCGATGAAAGGAACAGGTTGCGTTTAAATGGTTTTATTCGTATCAAGTCTAAAAGTATAGAACATTATCGGAGAATCGAAGCACAAGTGATACTTGGGAAAAAAAAAGAAAAATAATAATCATAATAATAATACAATGATGCGGTTACTGATTTTTCTGGATGAGAAGATGCGTCGTCGATCGATTCGTTGTTCGATTGTCGATTGTTGATTGTTGATTGTTGATTGTTGATTGTTGATTGTTGATTGTTGATTGTCAATTGTCCATTGTCGATTGTTAATCGTTGATCGTAGGATTCAGTCGTTTGATCGATCGATCGATTTGTTTAGAAATGTATGGTTATCGATCCTTAAAGGATGTAACTCTTATAGATGTAGGGAGAAGCAGAGGCGTAATTAGCGAGGGGAAGAGGCGCCGGGTAACTCGAGTAGAGAAGAGGTGTACCGATGTTCGAGAGGAAGGTTGGTCCTAACGGAGCGGGCAATGGACCAGTGATCAGAGCTGCCGAACCACTCGGAGACGGTGCTGGAGCCGGAGCTGGTGCCGGTGCCGGAGCTGGAGCTGGTACTGGCGATGGCGCGGCCAACGCGACAGCCAACAATCCAGCGAACAACAACTGCGCTCAAAAAATCTAATTAGAATCAGATTCTTCCTTGGCTTACCATTCCTAGGTTTTCCTCGCTAAACGTACACTCTCCAACCGTCTATGATAACTCGATTCTTGACACTCACCGTTTTGAACATGGTTATTTAGAATGTGCGGATACACTAGGTACAAGCTGAGACGATTATACTTGAAATCCTGAGGAATCGGAGCTTATATAGGGGAAGCCACGACAAAGATTCCCATCTTTCTACATCTCCCTTCCCTTTACCCATCTCCCTACATATCGTTCCTTTTACCCATCCCCGGTGTTCCACGAAGGGCAACAGCCGGTCTCCGAAGCAGACCATGAACGAGGCGTTCGCTTCCTTCTTGTTGGTACGTTCAATTTTTTTCGACCGACCGACCGACCGACCAATCGACATCTCCCTTTGTACCTTTCGCGAAAGCTTTTCCCGTGTACCGACCAACTACCAACGAATCCTGGATTTCTTCAAGGTTGTGACTCGCATGGGACCAGGCGTGTCCCAACAATGTGCGTGGTTTTCTTCTTTTTCAATTCTACATTCGAACAACTTTTTTCCGCAAACCGTAAACAGGTTTTCTCGTTTTCTCTTTTCCTCCTCCACCGAGTTGTCCTTGTGACTTTGAAAAACGATCGACGATCCAGAAATCGTTCGATGGCTTGCCAATTGCATACAAAGAATCCCAGTTTTCCAACTTGTTACAAATAATTACAATTACACGCGAGATCCCTTTATTCCTTCTAGTTTGGCGATAACTATAACCGTAGGCATCATTTGGCAAGTTTGGAAAATTTACTTTGTCATTCGTAACGTTACAATTTACACTTTGTCCGTTGCTTCGAGCTTTCGCTTGCTCGTCCTGTACATTCGAGGAGAAACAGAGACGAAACAGCTTCCTTGATCACCGATTCAAATAAATTACAACGAAATTAGCCAATGTATAAGGAGTGCGCGTGGTACCCTCCAAGTTGAGATACGAGGCACACCCATTAAAGGGGAAACGGCGTTCCCTGATCTCACCGGACTCGACGAACTTGAACTTGAGAAAAAAGCGTGTTCGCATTGCCTTGAAGTTGCGTGGCCTTGTGGTTCAAAAGAAAAGGATAGAGAGTGTAAAACATAAAAACAGAGAGAAGGGATGCGAATGACCAGATCCGGTAAGCGAGAGGCATGAGAGAGAATCGATCAAAATGAAATAGGTATAACGAAGCAAAAGAAAAAAAAAAAAAAGAAAAAAAAGAAAAAGAAAAACACGATAGGTCAGAGCTAATCGAACAAATTTCTTTAACCAATCGAACCAAACCAAATCAAATCGAACTGAATTAGATATGCGGAAATGAAAAATAATAAAGTCGGAGACATACTGGATAAAAAGTGATCCAAAGCGATGAAAAAGTGAACGAAAGTAGTTGTAGATAGATGATCGTGTGGGAAGCAAAACGATCCGCGTAATCAGTCGGTCGACCTTGTTACAATCTTGTTATGTGTTCTAACCGGACAGGCACGTAGTCGAGAGGGTTATACAATTCCTCGGCATTGTTGCTTACGTAATTTGACGATACCGGTGGAAGCGTTCGTCGTGTGCTTCTCTTTCGAGCAAGGTCATCAAAATTGATCGATCCATCGCGTCGGTTGCCAATGGTATGAACCGAACGCGAGCAGTTTTAAAATACGATAGGAGATGGTAGGGTAGCGTGCGCGCGGAAACGCGGTGCTTCGCGCCCAGCATTCCAATGCGAGCGCAACCAACGAAACTGATACGAAGGTGACTATGTATACACCGAAGAAAGGCCGGACTTTCGCAAGCCGCGTATCGACTTTTCGTAAGCGAACCGTCCCAAGAGCGGTGGACATTGGTATAAAGTGAGGACGTTCCGACGGTTCTGCACTCATCGCTCAAGAGCCGAATCGAACACAAGCTTAAACATGATCAAGATCGCGGTAAGTGATTCCAACCAATCGTATCTTTACTCTATTTTGCATTGTAAAAATTTGTTTGCAACATCTCTCTCTGTATCTTCTCTCGTGAACTATATCGTTTCTTCTCGATTTACAGTGCATCGTCCTCCTTATGGCAGCTGCAGCATCCGCTGGAGTACTCCATGCCGCCCCTTTTGTCGCCGCTCCAGCAGCGGTGGCTGTTCCAGCGCCCATCGTAACTGCTAGAAGCAGTCAAGTAGTCGCTAGGAACTACAACACGTTTGCTGCCGCACCACTTGCAACCTATGCCGCCACCGCCGCCGTCGTACCCGCAGCCGTACACGCGGCCGTACCCGCAGCCGTACACGCGGCCGCGCCAATTACTCTAGCTGCCGCTGCACCTGCTGCACCACTGCCGTACGCTGCGCTCGCCTACGCCGCTCCATTATGATCATTCTTGATACCATTGTCTACCTGAACTGTCACTTTTAAGTTTCTCCTTTTTATGAAATAAACTGCAAATTAAAACAAAAATAAGCAAACATCTATTTTTCTTTTTTTTCTTCTTCACACCATCGTTTACATCGATCTCCGAACCTTTTTCATTATCCCTCTTGCACCCTTTAGACGAATAGATCGAATAAAAATATATTGAATCGAATCGAACAATTGACCACGAGTCGATTCGATGAGTAATCTATTTCTAACTTTTATCATCCATATAGGTTTCGTCAAACCGTTTGCATCCTCCGAACCATTGTTCAAAGTAGTCAGAGGCGCATCGTGAAATAGATGCATTGTGTCACATGCGTTTTACCATTACTATTATTATTATTATCATTACTATCATTATTATAATTACCGTTTCTCTCTGAACTATACTATAGGCCACGTTGGGTAAATTTTTTTATATTTATAACGACCCTAAGAACGAATGTTTCGTTCACTACTCTAACCAACGAAACGTGTCTACCACGATACGCGAGCATTGGAATAAAAGATATCAAAGAACAATGCGATCCTTGTTCCACCTATCACACCTCGAAGAAAAGGTTCGCAACGTTTCATCGCTCCTCAAAGATTTCATCGGTATCAGTGAGAGATTTCGTGTCATTTCTTCGAGATTCAAAATACACGAAATGCATTACAAAAAGTAGGGTGATCGTAGAGGGGTCAAGACCAAACTACAGTATCAAGATACAATATTCCGTATCGATGATCCAAGGGAAAGTTACGAAAAGTAAGCTGATGAACAAGACGACGATTCCAGTAGGAAATTCTTGTCACGTTCGATGAACGATCTTCGAAACTTGCGATGTCCCAATCGTCGTTGTAGACGCAGAACGTACGGTCGCGTTTCGTATTTAGAACGAGCATGAGCCACACCCCAACATATATTACTAGTTGAAACCGAACCTCAAACGACACCAATGCTTTCATTAGGATTGCGTCAATTTTAGAATCTCAGATATCTTGCGAATTCTACACGATATATGCATTTGACAGAGACAAACAACTTCTTTCGCGTGTGATCTCTTTCTGAGAACGGAATAGCGAATCTGTATCACTGTCGCCTCAAAAATGAAAAATTCTTCGAACCAAGAGTACTACAATTGTGTAAAAATGGAGTAAACAAAAAAGAAAAGAAAACGATTCAAAGGCCATGGAAGAATCAACGAGAAAAGATGTTGAAACTTTTTCGTCACGCGTCGCTCCAAACTTCGTTGAAATCTTTATACTTTAGATACGACGAGTTAACATAGGACCCGCCTGTGGTGAAGGGATATGGGAAATGTTAGGGACAAAGGAGGCTCTCGAAGGCGACGTATCCGCGGTGAACGACACCGAGGCGAGGGGATAAAAAGAAAAGTTTAATAGAGAGAAACGAAGGTTAGATTTGGCCATAGAGACAGTTACCGTTGGTAATCGCAGGCGTGGCCTAAAACGAGCAAAGGTAATCCGGTATGCAGAAGCATACTCCTGTCGCATCATGCCACGAACCAGTGTTGCGAACATGTTTGTAGTGGGAGTATATTCCCGGACGAAACTGACTATAAAAGAGGTCTAGCTAATCCACATGTCAGTACAGTTGTTCATTGCGATCCATTCGGAACACCTTCCAAAAACCACCCAACGAGAAAAATGTTCGCCATGAAATTTTTGGTAAGTTGAACGGGAAACGAGTAGCAATTGCTGCTTGCGATCGTAACTCGATCGTGACGCAATCTTACCGAGCTCACTGACTTTGATGCGATAATCCGCATATTCTTCGACATGGATCATAGATTCCATTCGACAAAATAGTGCTCGTAGTATATATACGATGACAAGTTCGTACGAAAAATGGAAAAGAAAAGAAAAGAAAAGAAAAAAAAAAGGAAAAAAAAAATTCAAACTAGAAATTAAAAATAGATTATTAATTATTTTTTTTTCTCTCTTCATCAAAGGTTCTCTTCGCCGGTTTGATCGCCATCTGCTCGGCCGGTTTATTACCAGCGGCAGTCCCAGCGGCGGTTCCGGCCGCATTCGCTGCACCAGTTCCAGCGGCTTTGACGGTCGGAACCTACGCGACCAGCTACAACGCGCACGCGGTTAATCATGCGGTCGCTGCACCGTACATCGCCAGCCCTGTGGTCGCCCACGCCGCTGCTCCATTCGCCTATTCCGGCCTGCCTGCAGCGGCTTACATCGCCGGCAGACGCTGAGAACCGTATCTACTGCTCGCGTTACCATTCGAGGACAGTCGTGAAATATCCGGTTACGTTCCAAAGCAATGGCCATCCTAACCATGAAACAACTGCCTAACCTTCGATGATACCATCGCCAACCCCTACCACCGTTCGAAGATCCTGGACCACAGCGAATGTCAATGATCTGAACTATAAATGGATGCTGACGACGTTTCAGGATGTTTCTCCATTCGTCCTCGTCGTTTTCTTTTGTTTCTTTTTTTTCCCTTCTTCACATTGATCGACAAATCTTTCGTTCACTTTTAATTTTGCAAAAAAACAATAAAAAAAATATTTATATCCCTTTCAAAACTTTCTTCTTATTTTATTTACGATATCCTAGTACCGTAAGTCTAAAGAATCGAAAACTTTCAATTACATTTCCAACGGAGAAAGAAAGAAGAGGAAGGAAGGAAGGAAGAGAGAGAGAGAGGGAAATAAACTTGAAGTTAAAGACGAAACAAATGACCGAAGACTAAAGATCCAAGGCAACCAGGAAACAAATGACAACTCGTTGATTCCTGTCGGCGATTTCGAGCTTTTCAACGTTTGCACGTGTCGTTAATACAAACTAGCCGTTTCAAAGCAATTCGAAGACCGATAGAAAAATAGAAGCAACGAAGAAGCGAAGAGAAAGTGTAACAAAGATAAAGAAAAAAAAAAAATCAGACACAGAGGTGTAAAAAAAGAAAAAGTTAGAAAAATGCGTGAAATCGCTCATCTCCAAGCCGGTCAATGCGGTAATCAAATAGGAGCTAAGGTATTTCGTTGACTAGAAATCTGTTTCTAGTTCCCTACCTATCCATTTTTTATTATCGATTATCTCAACAACTCCTTTTTTATTAGTTTTGGGAAGTGATTTCCGACGAGCACGGTATCGATCCTACCGGCACCTATCACGGTGACTCCGATCTTCAATTGGAACGCATAAACGTTTATTACAACGAAGCTTCGGGAGGAAAGTACGTTCCTCGAGCGATTCTGGTCGATCTCGAGCCTGGCACCATGGACGCTGTACGCTCTGGACCGTTCGGTCAGATATTTCGACCGGACAATTTTGTTTTTGGACAGAGCGGAGCGGGTAATAATTGGGCCAAAGGGCATTACACCGAAGGTGCAGAGCTCGTCGATTCGGTTCTCGACGTTGTACGCAAGGAAGCGGAAAGTTGCGACTGTTTGCAAGGTTTTCAGTTAACTCATTCTCTGGGCGGTGGGACAGGTGCAGGAATGGGAACGCTGCTCATTTCCAAGATTCGCGAAGAGTATCCCGATAGAATCATGATGACGTTCAGCGTAGTCCCTTCTCCAAAGGTATTCCTTTTCATTATTTTCTCTTTTGTCGCACAAAATTGCATAACGCTGCATAAAACTGACGCAAACGAATCTCGCGTGTCCGCAGGTATCGGATACAGTGGTTGAACCTTACAATTGCACTCTATCGGTGCATCAGTTGGTGGAGAACACAGACGAATCTTATTGCATCGACAACGAAGCTCTGTACGATATTTGTTTCCGTACCTTAAAGTTAACTACACCGACCTACGGTGATTTGAATCACTTGGTAAGCGCAACGCTCAGCGGTGTGACCACGTGTTTGAGATTTCCTGGCCAATTGAACGCCGACTTGCGTAAACTTGCCGTAAATATGGTACCGTTTCCTCGATTGCATTTCTTCATTCCTGGTTTCGCACCTTTAACATCCAGGTATGAGCATCGCGCAAACCAGCTATAGGACTAATATCAATCGGTTTGATCGATGTTCGTCGCTTAACGTTTATCATTCCTATCGAGACAGAGGTTCGCAGCAGTACAGAGCTCTCACGGTCCCGGAACTCACGCAACAAATGTTCGATGCGAAAAATATGATGGCGGCATGCGATCCTCGCCACGGTCGTTATCTGACCGTAGCAGCCGTCTTTCGAGGAAGAATGTCGATGAAAGAAGTGGACGAACAAATGCTTAATATTCAAAATAAGAACAGCAGTTATTTTGTCGAATGGATACCTAGTAACGTCAAGACAGCAGTCTGCGATATTCCTCCTCGTGGGTTAAAAATGTCGGCAACGTTTATTGGGAACTCGACGGCGATTCAGGTATACGCGTCAACGTGTGCGCGTGTGCTTGTATACGTGTACGCGTGTGTTCGTTTATTTCGAGAGAAAAGGAAGAAATTTTGATTTTTTTGCTCGTCAAATTTAGGAACTGTTCAAAAGAGTGTCGGAACAGTTTACCGCGATGTTCAGGCGGAAGGCTTTCCTGCACTGGTACACAGGAGAGGGTATGGATGAAATGGAATTCACCGAGGCCGAAAGCAATATGAACGACTTGGTTTCCGAATACCACCAATATCAAGAAGCAACTGTCGAGGAAGAAGGCGAGTTTGACGAAGAAGAGGAGGGCGAGGGTGAGAACCCTTGAGGTTGACTTACCTCGAACAAGTATATATATATATAGTACAAAAGTTTCGTTCCTCATAAAAATGTGTATGTATCGTATGAACTGGTATTGCGTTTAAAATAGATTTCATTCTCTTACGTCCCTTAAACGTTCTCGACTTTTCCACCCCCGACTATTTCATTAATTGCTCACCCATTTCCTAAGCGTTATTGTATACTTAAAACCACATCGAAGAAACGATGAAACATTCTTTTTTGTTGCTAAAATTGTTCCGCGTAAATTCAAGGATCGATCGACGTATAGGATGACGATACGTTCCCCTTGATCCGTTTAGAAAAGAGTTTCTCACGTCTCTAATCTATTCTCGTTTACATATTCCCTTGCTCGTAAGTCATCGCAGATACATCGTCAACGAGAAAGACACACATCGAACCAGCTGACCCATGAATCATCGAGCATCCTGCGAAAGAATGAAACGATAGCATTGTCAACGGCATTGTTGTATCCGAGGTGGTTCGTGGTTCTTCCACGGATCGTGGCGTTCTACGTTCGATCGGTCGAGGTTCCTCCGATCGTGAGATTGCTACGTTCGCGGTTACCGAGGTACGAACGGACAACAACATCACACGCGTTGGTATCACGGTGTTCGAGACCTCGTTTCGCGTTATTTATCGCGTCTATTCATCTTTTCGGTTCTTTCCTTCGCGATTCCTTCCCCTCGATTCTAGGCGTTGTTACTCGTTCCATTTTGATATTATGTACACGTAAATACTCTATACTCTGTCCTTCACCGAGCGTATAACTATACCGAATATAAATTAAATAACGTGACCATAAGTATATAGATCGAACGGGTGGTGTTCATAATCAACGTTACGTCCGTGCAAATATAACTGATAATAAGCAAACGAAAATAGAGTACAACTATCGAACCTATCTAATTTGATATGCGTCTAACGAAGCGACAACAAGTTGGTCTACATATAGCACGATCGCGATACGTATTATGAAAAAGAAACGAGTTACGAGATGTACGAGATATACGAGGTACGTGCGTTACGACGATAACCGTAATGAAAGCGCACGATATCGCAATTCCCGTCGGCGATAGCCATCGTATGTGATGCAACAGCGAACGACCACCTTATTTCGAGCAAACGATAATCGTGGGCAACGAGCCAACGCCCGAATCGTCTCGTGCGATACGCTCCGAAACGCGACATTACCAATCGTCAGGATCGATATAAACCTCGAGTGGTTCGATTTTCGGCTACGACAGACGCTTTTATAACGCAGCATCCCCCTTCTGGGGGAACTGGTTAACTTTTGGTGACGCCAGTCGAGAGAGTGCCGTAATCCGAAAGCCTCGAGTCTTTTGCTCTTTTAATTTTTAGCGATATCCGACGCGGGGCCAAGGCCTTCCGGATTTGGGCGTTGCTAAGCTCGCACGGCTATCATCGATCTCGTATCGTACCAAACCATTTCATACCGATCGACCTCCAACGATCGACCGTTCTCGACCATCAAACGTTATACAGAGAAGCGTCACGCCGAAGGTCGAAACGAGAAAAAATGAAATACGAAAGATGAAAAAGTATACGCTCTTGGAGGACGAACTTTGTCGGATGGCGTTCACCGGTGAACACAGCGGCATTTACGAAACACGACCTTGCTACGAAATACGAAATACGAAATACGAAATACGAAATACGAAATACGAAATACGAAATACGCGAGCAGACATTGACAGAGCAGAGAAAGGGGGAAAGATTTAGACGAGGTGGACTGGTTCCGGATAGTACAAGCACCACGTATACGAGCTGCAGAAACACGCGTATGGATCGCGCGAAATCAAGTTGGTCGTTTACTTTCGCAAACGATGCCACAACACATCCCTGTCGTTTCTTTCATCCTCGACCTCACAATGCCCGATACGACGCGCGTCGGTATGCGTCCCGACGCGTCTCTGTACGCCGTAGAGTGGGCGTTAAGGCACGGCTTACCAATTATTACTCAAACGCGTTGTTGTTCCAAGTAAATATGCTGTGTAACGTAACGTTACCGATATCAGCAGCATTAACTTCGACGGATACAGACGTGTTACGTTAGCGTGGAAATAGAAACTGGATTACGGAGTGGCATCGACGTTTATTAATTAGCGAACGGTTGGTTGACTAACCGAAGTTATCTCGAAATATGAGGGGCGTTTGCCCGTTATAAATATTGTCGATGCATCCTATAATCGGTCGCTCCTTTTCCCACGAACGAATTCGTTTGCTTCGACAGATTCAAGGTTCCAGGTTTTAGGTTCCAGGTTCCAGGTTTCAGGTTCCAGGTTCGAGGAATAAAACGAAATGGAGGATGAACGGTAAGAAGTAGGATATCGATCGGTCTAGGGTACGGTCCGATGGGGTCTTTCGGACACGTTGCACGCGGATCGAGATCGAGATCGCGGATAGTCCTTGACAATGTTCTCCCCACACGGAGTTCGAAAAGAAACGCAAAGAGACCCTGAACGCGTCTACCGTCGTCGTCCAGCCGCGAAGGTGGTGGGAAGTGGTAGGATAGTCTCGTTCAGGACGAGTCGAGACGAATAGGATGGAACGGAGCGTATGATCGAAGAACGCGTTCCTGGTGGGAGAGGTCAGCTTGGCGGAATAAAAGGGCAGCGTCTCGACTGGTCAACCATCATTCGTCTCTCAGCGATCACAGCTGTTATAGCACGAACCATCTAACCGCCTCAGTCGAGCAACCACGCAACTACCTTCGCAACCATGTACAAATTCATCGCTCTCTTCGCTCTGTTCGCCTGTGCCTTGGCCGCCCCGGCACCGGAACCCGCACCAGGTATCCTGGCTCCGGCTGCCGCGATTCACGCAGCGCCGGTCGTGGCCGCGGCACCGTTCGCGGTAGCCCACACCGTTCCTGTTGCCACCAGCTACGCCAATACCTACAAAGTTTCCGTCAAGAGCCCGGTAATCGCAGCAGCTCCCTACATCGCTGCTCCTGTGGCTACCGCTGCCGTCGTCAAGACCGCTGCACCGATCGTGGCTGCTGCTCCTGCCACCACCTTATTGGCTCACGCTCCGGTCGTCGCTGCTGGATACTCGTACTGAACAACCACCCTACGTCACCAATAAACGGGTCCACTTTTCCAGCCGCTCCAGTCGACCGTGCTCACACCGACCATGTTCTACTCGAGATCGTTTTCCACCCGACATCGGATATGACTCGAGAAGCGACCTCGTCGGCTGATTAACGACAATAAATTTTTGCTAATTTTCAACTCAACGATTCATGTTCTTCTTTTATTCCCTTTGTCTCCATTTTTATTCTTTTCATCTTCTCCTATTCCCGTTCCTTTTCTATCCAACCCTTACGCTTACAGTTTCTTCGCGAATATCGGCAACGAACAACCGAACCTCGTCACCGAGCAATCTTTCCTTCGTTGTATCTAACCAAGATAACAACCCAAACACGTTGTTTTATCCTCGAGTGTCTAAGAAACGGAAACGAACAGAATCTAAACTAACGGCTTTATCGTACGATGAAATTTAGCCAATCGTACGATAAGTTATGAGTTAAAACAAATTGTTTGAAGGAAAAAGAAAAAAAAAAAAAAAATACACCGAAGGAATTCCTTTCAATATTCGATAAGTTTCCCTGGAAGAAAATTTGCTTGGCCTCGAGTTTAAGGACGAGCAAAGTACCTAGATCGACCTGCGAACCGGTTACAATCGCCAACTCGATTTTTGTCGTCCAAGCAGGCACGCCCTTATCCCTTCTTCTCTCCTTTGGTAATCGACACACGGTTTTGCGAGAAAACTTATTTGCCGTGTCTTCCTCTTCTTTCTCGTTTTCTTTTTTTTATTTCTTAACACACGGTAAAGAATTATCGAGAAGAACACGCGTCTGGTACGAAATATCTTGAAAATTTAATTCTCAAAAGTTTGTCGTGTACACGAATAAAAGAAAAAAAAAAATAGGAAATTCAACGTATCGATCGACGTTGAACCGATAATCGTGGAAAACAATTTTCATTGTGTCTCGATAACAATAAATTTCATCATAGGCATTTGGCCGTGTGTGTCGTCCAGTCCGATACACAATGGCTACTACTCGTTACCTCCGAGTTTACGTTTCAATATTTATGCCGTAACCAGTCTACTAATTGTTAAGCATTGCGAATGATTTGTATACGAGTCCAGGAAAACTACGCGCACGAAAACAGCGACGATCCTCTACGTATTTCCTTGATGAAAAATTAGATACCTCGCGAGTTGTAACGTTTAAGTCGTGGAATAACAAGACCTGCAGCTGCTTCATTTTTTAAGTTTTCAGAGCGTCGTTTTCATCGTTTCCTAAGGCGATCGATGTATTTTTGAAAATATGCGGTCGTGGTGATCGTCGAAAAGAATATTCCTCGTTCCCTATGATCTTTCGTGCG
Source organism: Ctenoplectra terminalis (assembly GCA_019453375.1). Taxonomy (NCBI): domain Eukaryota; kingdom Metazoa; phylum Arthropoda; class Insecta; order Hymenoptera; family Apidae; genus Ctenoplectra; species Ctenoplectra terminalis. Next base: position 1,417,556 of record SMSQ01025889.1, on the reverse strand, counting down.
CGTCGTCTCAAGGTGGAGCGAAGTTACGGAATAAGTCCCGCCCCTAAAGTCGAAGGGGAATGCAACGATGCGTAGGAACTCGCGGTCCCTACTCGCGAACGAGGACGGGTTTCTTTTTTACGACACCCCCAGGATCTCTATAAGTACGAGAGGTTCGAGTCCAACTTCAACCAGAGATAAAGGTGCATCTCGAAGCGTGTACGCAGAAAACTCAGACTCATCATGCTTAAATTCGTGAGTAAAGCTTTTCGAATCTTCTCGAACGACAAGCTTACGCGTAACTCTACCGTTGCTTTTTCTTCGCGTGCCGTAAAAGGAAAAGAAAAGAAAAGAAACAAATAAAGCTTCTATTTTACAGATCATATTTGCCATCGTGGTTGCCACGGCTTACGCCGCTCCAGCATCCCCCGTGGGGGCTAAAATAGAATCTCTGGAAGAATCTGTTCCACTGGCAACCCCAACACCGGCGCCATCTCTGCCACTGGCACCGGCTCCAGCATCGGCTCCAGCCTCGGCCCTACTCCCGGTACGATCTCCCTCGTCCGCGAAAGCTCTGTCTACGATAACAGAAATAAAGACACCAGCCTCGACCACGAAATTGACGCATTTGATCGCACCCCTGGCGACACCGGTAGCTGCTGCGCCTATTCTTTCGCCTCTACAGGTCTGTAAAAATCAACGATCGACCGAGTAACTAGTCGAGCGTTCCTTTCAAGTTTCTCTTACACGCTCAAGGTAACTCTGGTTCGTTTTCAGGTGTCCGCGTACGCTTACGCCTTGCCAGCTCTGCCGTCTCTCGAGCTAGCAGCAGCACCTTCCACTTACTCGATCGAACAGCACGGTTATCGCATTATCTACTGACTTTACGAATCATGAACCACCACCACCGCCACCATCCGCCATCGCGTTCTTCGATTCGAGCAATAACGCGACACAGCTCGTCGCACCTCGACGAATCTAACCTACCAACTACAGAGTACGGCTTTTCTTCTCACCAATCATCTCCATGTATCGTGTATCGATAAATTCGTTCGACAAACCTTGTAACAGTAATCGATTTCAAATACACATCTTCTCATAAGATCGATGCTTTGTCCGACTACTCGAACTACTTCCCCTTCTCTTTCTAGCTTCCTTAAACGCGAATCGAAATCGAAAGTGAAAATGGATCCTGCTTTCTCCGCGCTAACGAAACTCTTTTCACGCGTTAACTCGACGATACGCCAGGAATAACAATTCGTTTTAATCGCGATACGTAATTTGTAACTCGTAATCCATGTTACGGGTCGTTCCCTGTTCAGAAAATTATGGATAATTAAAATCTTCCTCCGATTTCATGGTTTTTCCGATCAACTTTCGACCAGACGATTCAACTGCGATTTCACCGCGACTCCGAATACCATTTGGCACGCGTAAAACCCAGAGGGTTACGCGAGAGGGTGGAAAATCCAGGTTACGCAACCGAATAGAAGTCGATAGAAGTAAAATATACAGCAGACGCGCTTTCTATCCGCTGTCAACGGATATGTAGATGTTTCCCAGTTGTTCGCCAATTCAGGCAAATTTCATCTTTACCATCGTTCAATTCGCAAAAACTAGTCCAGATAAAACAATGTCCAGTAATTTCTTTCGTTATTAGGTGTTTACGAATCGATGCGAGACTTTAACAAACCGAGGAGCACTTTCTCCCGGATCTCGAAAGCGCGGATCGAATAACCTGCTACGAAAATGGTTGTTGAGGAGGCGTTCGAAGACGAGGATCGTCAGATTTGAAAATTTCAACGTTCCAAATGTACCGAAAATTCGAAGCTTCCGAAGACGGAACGCTTTGCAACTGTACCCATCATCCATTTACTTTCCCCTTACACTGGCAATAGAGGAGAAACCGGTAACTTTCCCATAACCGCATCACGCTTCGAGCTTTCCTACCGATTCGTAATCACTGCTCAATTTATCGAAACGAGAGCGTAAGATTTAAAATAAATTCTACCACCCGGTCTTCCTGTTCCATTCGATAATTGGATAGATCGGATTATTTCGATGCGTAAATCTAAAGATCGTACAATCTTAAACGAGGACGCTTCGTGGTCGACGTTACGTAAGTCTATTAACGAAAATCCCGAGTTACACAATGTGCTTGCGTAGATCTGTACGCACCTACATCGCTTGCGTCGCGTCATACGTGTTTCGATACACCGACCCCAATCAATCGCTACATTAGCATTTGCCCGTTATACTATTGTTTCGTTGCTTTTAATCCAAGATCCAATTATCTAACGTATCGAGAAAAACAGGAAAGTATGTAAAATTCACATCGATTCTAGGTAAATTGTTTTTCACGTACCTTTTCTTCGTTCGTAGAAATTAGATTTGGAAAAATCAAAAAAAGAAGACGGAAAGAAAGAAAGAGAAAAAGAAAAACGAACGAACCGTAATCGATACTATCAATGTATGGAACGATATTGATTAAAAATTGTCAAACACGTGGTATCGAACAGCAGTTTTGTACCACCACCAGGATTGAGTATTACAGTACAACGCGCTTCGGGGAACCTATCCAAAACGGATGTCCGGTAGGTATGAGTCACAAGAATACCCCACCGTGAGTTCTTGTATTGGGTCTCAGCATCTCCGAAAGGGACGTCTATATAAGATACGAATGGCACCGGTGAACGCGCAGAGTAACCTCGTTCATGGAGAAAGCGTTTGGTTAGAGAGCGAAACTTGATTCGTCGCAGAAGTCCGCTCTCAGTCCGTTAGTTGTAAAGATCTTCAATTAGTGACAAGGTGTTTGTACCTCGAAGCGAAAAACGCGATAACGATATCTAGTATCGATCAAGGTAAGAACTAAACCAGATATTCATTAAGCTATTCATTTTCCCTTTTCCTAATTTATTTACTACCCCTCAACCTTCTCTATTTCTTTCTTTCTTTCTTTTTTTTTTTCTTCTTTTTTCTTTTTTTTAAACATCTTTATTTAAAGATATTAAAGATACAAAGATACTCGCGACCTTTTCTACATTTCTTCGATACCCTATTCGATATTTAACGGACGAGAGACAGTTTGTTTATATGTCGCGCAAACGTTACGCAACAACTTTCACCTCGATCGAATTTTTGGAAAGAAGTAAGTTCCTATACGGTATAGTTGGAAGACGCACGCTGGTGTAGGCGTATCGCGCAAAAGCCAGTTCAGCTACTTTCTCCAAACATCCTCTCGCTTTCGTTCGTCCGTTTATTACCGGTCGAACCTCGGTATCGTTCGAATCTTTTGTACGTGATCGAAAAATCTAAAAAGTTATCGGCAAGAGCTTCGAGTAAGTAATACGGCACGACTTTTACACCGAGATGCACCTTTACGATCAAACTTTAAACGAATAATCATTTTCAATTGATGCTTATTCGAACAGGATGAAGTTGGGGCTCGTTTGGTTACTCGGGATAGTCGTTCATAGTTTCGCGACGCAAGTGCCAGTGGACAATCCTGAATGGTCATGGCAAAACGAAGGCAGCGTATCATCGATCGGTGGATCTGCAAGTACCGGCAAAGGGGATACTCGAGAAGAGAGAACAATTGTGAACTCCGATGAAAATTCAAACATCGAAATCGTGAATCCACCTAACGAACAACGTTCGGTAAGTACTTGAAACGCAACCAGATCGTCCTTACTTTATCCTATCTTATTTTATTCCATTTGCAATCAAACACGAGTACATCAAATTAGCGAATAAAATATTTCCATTGCAGGTGGAATCGGTGATCGATGAAATTCTGGTTTCTAATCGACAGGGTCGTAATATCGATGGTTTCGACCAACTATACGCAGACCCAGAAGTAAAGAACGCGCTTCAACTGGGAAACGATACGATTGCTCGAACATACATCAGAGACAAACTGTGTTCGCTCGGATTGATGAACGTAAGTAGCGCCAATTTACACGGTACGTACAACGATCCGATCTGATTTGGACTGAAGTAGAAACGGATAAAAAAATAAAAAAAAAAATTTGATACGTTTGACAGTGTGAAAACGTGGAGGGTCGTCGGCCGTACTATTCTCCTCACCGTGGCATATATCCGCAAGATATAATTTACGCTCAACCCGTGACCATTAAACCTGTCGGAAGACCTCTGCCAGCTATTCCAGTAAAACGACCCTATGGCCCACCAAAACTTGGACCACCTTCGCCTAGCTTTATTTCCTCCGGACCACCACCGGAAGTGATTTACGGAGCCGGTAGTGCACCGCATCCTCCTTCGTTCGCATCTACGTCTAGTTTCATCGGCCCTTATCCCGCGTATAAGAAACCCGGTCCTCTTTCATCGTTTCCATCGAAACCAGTTTACGAAGCAGGAGCCGTGAGCGAGGGTTTCCAATTCGAAGGCAACGGTCAACAGTTCATCGACAAAAAGCAAATCGCGTTGCGACCATCGCTCGGTTCTGACACGGTTCAACAACACGTTCACCATCACTATCATCACGGGGATGGTGCCGCTAATAGCGCCGCGATCGGTGGTGGAGCATCGTTCAATCCGATCGGTCAAGGAGCTTCTTCCATCGGTTATGGCGGTGCCAGTTATGGAACCATAGGCACAAGCTACGATGTTCCCAGCTCTGGGGTTCTCGGTGCTGGTTTCCAAGACTTGGACGATTACAAGAAAGCGTTCAAAGTGAAAGGGACGAGCAACGATGCGAACGGATTGAGTGGTTCCGCGTCGGCGAGTAACTACGCCGAGCGGTATCCCGCGTACGAGAAACCAACGCGAGACTTCACCTATGCGAAAGCGGACGGCCATAAAACTGGCAAATACTTTACCGCGGGAAACTACGTTTCTCCAAACGCTGTCCACTCGTCTTCCAACGACTACGCTGCCTCTGGATCGACCAACAACTTCTACTACGGCAGCAACAATGAGAACGAAGGTTTTGGAAATGACTTCTCCACGAGTTACTCCGGAGACTGCGTTTGCGTTCCCTACGAACAATGCCCGAGCGAGCACGCAGGTCGCAAAGACGATTTGTTCCTCCCCATCGATCCTCGCAATTTGAACAAAAATATCGAGGCTGACAATGAGAATATCGACGGAACGAGTGCGGTAGTGGTGGAAGAAAATGCAAATGGAACGTCTTCGATCGTACGAGTAGCGAAGAACAGTGAAATCGACTCCACCGGTTCCGAAATTCTAGCTGAAAACGGTGCCCAACGATCAAAGGAATCGCAAGACAACGCGAGGATCAAAAGAGAAGCGATCAACGGTGACGAATCTGCGAGCATCGAGGGCAGGAAGAAGACAGACGGTGAAGGGGTAAGAACACTGCTAATCGTTAATTATATTTTTCTAAACGATAAGTACGATTATGAAAGTATAAAACGTACACAAGTTACGGAATAATCGTTCGTATTGCCAGTGTCATCGTCGTTTCGTTTCGTTTCGTTTCGTTTCGAATAGCGAAAGCCAGAGGGGGCAGGGGCTGGGTTTTGTATGGTCGAAATTTCCGACGATGTATAAACTATGAAACGAAACACAAAAATTCAAAAGTTCGGTCTCAATCTGCGTGACTGTTCGACTCTCTGGTTATTACAGAGACTCGATGCTAGCGATCTGGACTCTTCGAAATTAAACCTCAAACCGACCTGGGGGATCAGTTTCGGTCTACCGCAAGCCGGTGGCACGTACCCGATCAATCCTTACGGTGGCAATGTCCTGGTAAATCCATACAGAGGATACGGTTCGGCCGATCAAGGCATAAATTTAGGCCTGGTTTCTGTGAATCCTCTGCTAGCCGTACAATTCACCAAAGACGAATACGGCGAGAAGGTGGTAAAACCGTTTGTCAATTTTCACGTAACCCCTAATCAAAACATCGTGCAGAAACTCGGTCATCTGCTCTCTCACAAGAAGCAAGCGCTGTTGGAAAGTTACGGACCTAACTACGCGCCGCATTACTATCCATCCAAACCTATTCAAAGTTACGAGAAACCGTATTACGTCAAACCTCACCATCATCCCCATCACTATGCGGATCATCACCTACCTCCTTATACCCACCAATATTCAGATTATTATCGAGACGGCGATGACGATTACGATTACGATTACAACTACGACGAGAACCACTTCCAAGGTGTCGCGCGTAGCAATGGTAACAAAACACCCGTCGATGATTCAAACGAACAAGCCGAGACGGTTCCGAAAGGCAGAACCAATGGAAAAGTATCGTTTCCGAACAGAAGAAAGCGCGACGTCCGATCGCAAGATCGTAACTCGCAACAACTAGAATCATCGTGGTTGCAATTATCGAATGATACGATACAAGTAAGTATTGACGCGTATCACCGTCGACGTAGTTCCAACGGATAATTGAGCAAAGGAACCGCTCGAGTTTTTCTCGATAGGTACATATCGAACGCATCGTATGCACCCCCTACGTATACTTTGACGATTACCTACCTTACGAAACTATTATAATTGAGCAATTGTGGTTAAACTTTGAACGCGATGGATGAAAACGTCTCTGAGTAAAATCGATCCCTAATCGAGTCTTTATTTTTCTACAGAGACAATACGGAGGGGTCGGTTCGACCAGAGTATGCGGTCCTGGTTACGTTTGCTGTTCGCGAAGACAACCGTTGAAGAAACCACGACCAGGACAGTGCGGAATCAGATACACCCAGGGAATCAACGGAAGAATCAAAACTCCCTCTTACGTGGACGGCGACGCTGAATTCGGTAAAATTACTTGGGTGTTCCTTTGGATTGCCGCATTCGTCGGTAATATAAAGCTGATGACATGGAAATTTAATTTAATTCGTTTCGATAGGTGAATACCCCTGGCAAGTTGCGATACTGAAAAAAGATCCAACGGAAAGCGTGTACGTATGCGGCGGTACCCTCGTATCTCCTAGACACATCCTCACAGCTGCGCATTGCGTCAAAACTTACGCGGCACAGGATCTTCGCGTTCGACTAGGAGAATGGGATGTAAACCACGACGTTGAATTCTATCCCTATATAGAACGCGACGTAGGAAACGTCTACGTGCATCCAGAATTTTACGCCGGTACCCTTTACAACGACATCGCGATATTGAAGATCAATCACGAAGTCGATTTTCAAAAGAATCCACACATTAGTCCTGCCTGTTTACCAGACAAACGCGACGACTTCGCTAGTAACAGGTGAACGCTTACCTTATCTATCCTCCTAATATGATCTGTCTTTTTAAAATGCACGCGCATGACTTTCTTTTGTACATTTTCCATTAAACGATCATTATATCGTTACGAAATAGATGCTGGACAACTGGCTGGGGCAAAGACGCTTTCGGAGACTTTGGAAAGTATCAGAATATTCTGAAGGAAGTCGACGTGCCGGTCGTTAGTAACCACGTTTGCGAACAACAGATGAGACGAACCAGACTAGGTCCGGGTTTCAATCTCCATCCTGGATTTATATGCGCTGGTGGAGAAGAAGGAAAAGATGCTTGCAAAGGCGACGGTGGGGGACCGATGGTTTGCGAACGCCAAGGTCGTTGGCAATTAGCCGGAGTTGTATCTTGGGGTATTGGTTGTGGACAACCTGGTGTTCCAGGAGTATATGCTCGCGTTTCGCATTATCTCGACTGGATTCAACAAGTTATTAACCGTTACTGATTTCCGACAACCACCTAAATCGGCAGCTCATCACTTTTATGTATTCAGTATCTCAGTCATACACACCATTCGATCTCCGTCTCAATCGTAACATCATTCTTCATCGACGACAACGCCCAAGACTCGAGAATATTAAAACGAATAATTTATAATGTATTATAAGAATGTGTATACATATAGCTGTAGGATATTAAGTGAATTAATAATTATTGTATTCCGTAAAAATAATAACGCGACAGATATACGGTATGATACGATAATTATAAATCGTTGATCTTGTTGAACGTGATTCGATGGGCGTAAAGTCGGATCGTTGAGTAATGCATTTTATTTCCTATTTATTTGTTACGCAATTCTATTGTAATAAACATTACATAATCTTATAAATCGTTTAAATCGTTCGCCAGAAATTTCCTCAACCGAGATAGATCCGAAATCACCCGGTATCACGACCATAGTTCGTAACAATACATTCTATTAACGATTCAACAGTGAAAATTAACAACTAAAGAAATCGAAATTATTTGCTCCTTCAAAATAAGGGTGTGTGCAAATTAATTCTTAAATTTTATCCAAGTAAATTATTTGCAAACGATTTATTTTCCAAGTGTTTCATTTCAATTAAAAATTTGGTTAAAAAATTATTTATAAAATGCAGATTCGAAACTCGGAAATGGAAACTGAAAATCTTAAAAGAAAAGCAGCGTATTATGAAATAGAATTATAGAGAACCGTACGCATCTTGAGTAATTTTCAAATTTATCAATTTCTCTGATCTCTTAACGCGTGCTGCTTCATCCTAGTCCGATAATGTAGCGTACGACTGTATCGTCTGACCGAAGTTTATCGGTATGTGGCGCAATGTTACGATGAGTAGGAGTATTCAAACATAACCTCTTTATTGTAAAAAAAAGTATGTTAGACGATTGTTTCGAAGAGAAAAATACGTTTGTGCATGCGATCGTACGTTCAGTTTTACAGATCTAAGTTTGAAAAAGAATGCCGATAAAATATGTTGGTCGGACGCATTTGTTCAAAGGAAAAGCGTTGTGGGAAATATTGGGAAACTTGAAAAACCATGGTGTAGGTAGAATGGTAATCCGGAGCAATGAACAAAGATATCCTGAACCGTCTTACATGAGGATATTAAAAGTTGCCGCGTTACCAGATACTTGTACAAATCCACACGTATAGTATATTTCTTTTATTTTATTCTGTTTATTACTGCTACGACAGAAATGAATTATTAAAAGTGGAATTGCATATTCCAGGACTCGCGGAAAGTGATAGTACTGGTAAAAAAAACTTTTCGAGGTATAACGGTTCCCGAGCCTTTTCAAATGGATGCTATTACTTACAAAACAGATTTTATTCTGATTCCCAAACACGAAGAGGCAAAATATTTAAGTAGAACTGAAAAACCTAACGTAAACATCATGCCACGAACCACAGACCTGCCGCCTCTTCTCAAAGAAATATTAATTCGTCAGGCAAAACAATTGAAACAGGAGATCCCTGATTTAAAGCTACGACTCGTATATAATTTGACTGGTTTTAAAAATTATAAAGTTGCAGAGGAAACTGAAACTCCTACGGTTAAAGTAGAAATGGGACTAGGAAAGCCGATAAGTCCTAGTTTGTATAAGAATATTAAACCGGTGAACGCATCGTAGATATGACTTGATCTTGTAATTTAAAAACAAAAAAAGAAAATTAAATGAAATATCTTGTAACGAAATCGGTGAAATTTTTTATTTAAAACGTGCTATTTTCTCTCAATTTCCGTATCCTTTTCTGCGTGTAAATCATAGAACGGTATTTTTCACAACGAACCAGATCTTCGTCGGTTATCTCGTGTTCTGTATCATCCTGTATTTTACCTGCAATAAACATGTTAAACATCTGTTAACATCATTATCCTAATAAATTAAGAATAGAACATACCTATAATTCTTTGAGATTCTACGATACAGTTCTTCTTCTTGTTGAAAATATTTTTGGCCGCTATGTCCTACGAATATATGCGTATAAATCGACCGATACGGTTGTGATAGGATATCGTATAATTTTGTGTAAGATAATATAGAGCAACCTTCCAAAATAGTCTCATCTCTTGAACGTTGGCGCGTTTTCTCACGAGCCAACCACGAACGTATCTTTGTACGTGCAATGCCGCTTCTTCGTTGGACCATAACCAAGATTTAGGATAATAAGGTCTAGAACTAAATATAAAGTACATGAAAATATGCAGAATTATTGATTCTTATTGATTCTTCGAAATATAATCACGTTGCAAAAATTGCTTACCGTTGTCGCAAATATTCTTTGAACGGCGGTATATCGAATACATCCAGAGGTGGTGAAAATATTTTCGAACGACGCGGATTGCGATTCCATAGAATCTGGGCGATATAATCGAGACCATTGAAACGACATTTCTGAACCTACATACATACGATGATTTATTTATTCGTAACCTTTCATATAACGTAAAGGTGCTTAAATTTCAAGTTTGTTATTCATAAATATTAGATCGAATCCAACGTGGAGAACGTGCAGTACCCGAAGAGCATTCCATTTAGATGCTTGAACGAGTGTTTCTTCCAATACAGGTGTTATCGATTTAAAAATTTTTTCATCAAGATAATTCGAATGCAACAAATTATCTTCTTCTTGGGTAATAGTTTTTATTTTCTCCTCTTCTTTGAAGTCTTGGCAATAGAAACGGTAACAGTTTGAGTAATTTGATATCGGGTGAGTATTGGAAATTAATCTTTCGGATACTCCGTCCCAACATCCTATTCCGCGTATATCAATTTTGGTATTTTCTTTCGTCGATATAGAGCACATATTTCGTTGTACAGTGAAAACTATAGAGGGAACGATAAGATAATTGAATGTACGAAAATCATTTGTCGACTAGCAACTGGTCAAGACAGCCAACCATTAAGCGGGTAACAAGATCGATTTCTCGATTTCACGATTTCTCGATCGAAAGTCCGATTATGGAACTTTTGGTAAAACTTTTATAATCTTTAAAACGATTTTCGGAATTAATCTAAATGCCTGCGTGCGAGCCATGGTGTCCCTTGGTAAAGGCCCAGTTGAAGAAAATAGGTACGATTTCCGTTTGTTATTCCTCGTTTAAAACATCCTCGTCGCTTTATCTTATTGCTCCAAGATAATCGACAAAGCTTCTAGTCACCGAAGCACCGTGGATCTTAAAGAAAGAACTTCCTTCGAGCGGCGATCGGGCAGCTATCTTCGGTAAAGCTCGCGACTCGGAGTTAGACATCGTCGATGAAAAATTTGTAACCGCGAGATCGGACGACGAACACGATGACGTTTGGGAAAAGGAGGCTCGGAAGGCTCGGAAGGCTCGGAAAGCTGAGGAAGATTCAGAACCTTCGGACATCGATTATTACGGTCGTCGTATCAGAGAACCGGATGGAAAACCAGTAAGTTCGATAGATGTGGCGGCAGCCACGGTAAAGGATGTTCTATCGAAAAGTCAGACCACGATGGTTTCAAAAGCTAAAACAGAATCTGCAACGCAGTGGAGCGTAGGCGATGAAGGTATTTAAAACGTATCAGATGAAAAACGTATCGCGATTACGACGATTATGTAACGTAGGACACGATAAGTTGGTCGAAACAGATGCCGTGGAACAAGTTACAAGATACGCAGGGGATTCGAAAACTAGGCTTTCCGAACGTGAAAGAATGGAAAAAATGAAACAAGCGGATAGAGAATCATCGAAACACGAACCTATGGATGAGAGAGAAGATTTCCCGATATTTCAAGACGAATGCGATCCGTCTTGTCCTCGACGTATATCGCGAAGCAAGTATATTTTATCGTCTATTGTCTTTATCGATGCCAGATGTTAAAATGATTTATACAATTCCTGTAGAAAGTAGAGTACGGAAACTTGAAGAAAGACAAAGCACCGTAGACTCTTATTTGTTGAACAAGGGTTTTGGTTATTTCGAAGATGTTTGTACTTGTTCCCTTTCCTGTGTTCTTCGTACTTCGAGACACGATTCTTTCGTAAGAAGCATATTAATCTCTGCGGCATTATTCACGCTCGGATTGAAACTCTGTTCGGAACTAGATGCATGGTACTTGCCGATTCGATTTTCATAGAATGAAATCGGAACAATAAATCCAAGTAAAATTCTCGTGCATAATCTACGTTACGTTGGTTTTATTTTTTTCGCTTACTTATCGAGTAATTTTGTTGGAAATAGATCCCGTAACGTATCAACGATACTCGATAAACTTACCAAACACGGGTATGAATTGAAAAGTAAAAAAAACTGCTCCAGGTGAGGCTCGAACTCACAACCCCGGCATTGCTCACAAATTTACTGTCTTATAAGTACCGTGCGCTAACCAATTGCGCCACTGGAGCTATTGGAAAGATTTCTCTTCGTGAAGAGTTTTCAGGGTATCGGCTACTAAATTGAAAAAAAAATGTTATATCACGAAGTATTCCATCGATTTAACCATGGTCCGCTGTTTGCGATAAAATATTGGAAGAGAAAATCTTAGCGATACGACGTATTTTCGCTAAAATAAAGACTTTATGCACGAAAGCGGTACATAGCAAGATACAGATTCGTGTACACCTATGCCTAATGTACAGATAGCATATATGTACATATAGCTTGCAGCAAACCTTGCAAATCTTGTTAACGCATCGAAGCATGCTAATGTTGTATAAAAAAGCTTGAATAAAAACCAAGTGTTTGGTTATTATGAAAAAAGTTTCAAATTGCATATCAAAACGAAAAATAGGAAAGTAGAATGCGTGTCCTTATCGTTAAATATTTCTAATAAATTGCATAAAATACATTTTCTATGTGTACTTCCTCGTAGATAAACTTTATCGAATCGATTGATATATTTAATTGTTGTAATTTACTATGCAAAAGAAATATTTACATAATATGTTGCTACACCATGCGCAAATCACTAGCTTTGTTCTACGTAGTATAACAGTTTAATGCGAGTTTAGAGAAGAAAGAGTTCAACGTTATTTCATATTTAGCTTTTTATTTTCGGGTCGTTTCATAATTTTATATCGTGGAAACAAATTTTTTAAACGATATGCGAGTAAGTACGCGTAAGTTAAGTATACGCATCCTTATTTTTTCCTCCACCGAAACGTTGGGAACTGTCATTGTCAGCGATTAAATGTATTTTACTCGTGAAAACATTGTTAATATGTTGACGTTAATAATCTTAATTTAATTTTCACTACAATTTACACAAAAATACGGTAGGTTCGAGAAAGCTGGTTCTTTCTTCCTTTTACTATCCAATTAATTTGAAAATATTTTATGAGAAAATGCAGACGGTAGTCTTTCGTTTTATCTTGTACCGATTACTTCCTTTGGTTCATCATTTTTTCTCTAGTTTATCACAGGATTGTACATATTTTTGACATTATGTAAAATTATATCAAAAGATGCACATAGTATTTACATGTAACTACTGTCACAAACATTCTAACCTCTAATTGTCATGCAATTAGTTCTTTAATAAAATTAACTTCCTGTCCGATTTTTATCCTGACGTACAACGTATCTGTAACGATCGATATTTTTTAAAGTTTCTTCAAATACTATTCACCTTTATCCCTAAAAATATTTATTGTACTTTTAGGCATAATAAAGAATGAGCTGGTTCGATGCCACTGGATTTGCCAATTTGGCTAAGTCTGCTTTAAAAGAAGCTCAAAAAACGATTGACAAAGCGTTGGATATCAAAGATGAGGATCAAAAACCATTGGAAAACCGTACGCAAGATACATCAGACTTTTTCGCATCGTGGGGATTAAGGAGCGATACGCGTCATGATGTACCTCGCAATGATAAAACCAAGGAGTCCAAGCAAGAAGCCACGAGCAGTATATGGGGTAGTTTCAGTGGATCGTTCTTTGACTCGGCAAAATTTAATGAAGCGCAGCACGGTCCGCAAACTGTGACCCATTCGAAATCTTTGCAAACTACACCTGTTGAAAGTGAAAAAAAACTTGTGTCTTCGTCGTCGTTTTCAGAAGACTACAAAGATAAAACTTTGTACTCTTCGAAGGAATACGGACAAACGGAAGATTGCGAAGAAAAGAATTTCGACGATCAGGTTCAGAACGTTCTTAGCAAAGATGTTGCTGATGCGTCTGTTTCTAGCGATTCGAAGCAACTAGATTCGTCTGAAACAGTTGCTTCGATTACGACACCCTTCGATAAAAATAACACCGTTAATGATTGTTCAAGGAATGATATAGAGAAACCAAAAATAATTGAATGTTTTCCAGACAAAGAAAATGCAGATCTTAAAGATGAAGATGACAAGTCAGAATCTGAGAGAAAAGAAACCTTCGATCGTGATTCAGATTCTACAGCTTCTATATCGAACAGATTATCCTATGTATCTCCGGATAATGAAAAGAAAAGTTTAGAGAGCGTTGAAATTCTTGGTTCTCGGTCTAGTCGATCTAGTCGATCTAGTCGATCTAATCGATCTAGTCGATCCAGTACCGATTGTACCACTACTCCCGAATCGGATAGTAGTTCCGTTAGTAATTTGGCAAGTCCTTCTACCGGAGGTACCAAAGTTAATTCAGAGTCGGTAGAAATACTACCGGACAGTCTTGTCACGTCTCCAAGCTCTGTCGAAGTTTTAGGAAACTGGAAAAGCGATACTAGTCCTTATTTATCTCCGATAGATCAAAGACATTCTGACTCGTCGTCCATTATAGATAGGGACGATTCAATGACCCCTTATTGGGATGATATCAGCGCCCCACGATTCATAAGCAAGGAAAATCCGACAAATCCATCATCCTCCGATATTTCTCCGTACGAATCTCCGTTGGAAGAAGTAAAATCGTCGCATGAAACTTCATGTTGTACCAGCAGTATTGATAGTACACCATCGACGGGAACGTATCCAGGTACGGGATCGCACTTATATAAAAATATTTCCAGCGGCCATTCGATGAAAGCTTCGCCAGAAAATGTAGAAGTAACGCAATATACCGACGAACCAGACGAAGTGAGTTTGGCAGAGGATTCTTACACTTCTGCTTCGGAAAGTACCGTCACGACGATGTTAGAAATGCTTCAACAGAAGGAGCAAGCTAAGAGCAAAATGGAAATTTCTATCGGTACTTCATCGAACGGAAAATTGCACGATTCTTGCCCAGATGGTAAATCGGTGTTAAAAAAAGCTAGCACAGATCAGAGACTGAACTTGAGTTTAGATTCCTCGAATGAAAAACATAATTTACATTTACCGATTGAAGCAATCACGACGCAACCTATCCGTAAGCCAGAGTATTTCGATGGAACCAGTAAAAAATCAGACACCGACCGAAAGAGTTTCGATCGACTGCTAAATTCCACTATAGAACCTGCGGAACCAGAACGTTATACTGCCAACGAGGTTGCTCATCCATTCAAGTCGGACACGGCAGAAGTTCCGGATCAGCATTTCATTTCAACAGACTCGAGTTGCGAAGGAACCTTGATTGAGAGTAGTTCGGAAGAAAATCCGCAATTGATTCATAAATCGGAGGAAAAAGTTTCAGAAACACCCTTAAATTCTAGTTCCTACGTAAAGACAATGTTAGAAGATGCAATGATTGAAAAGGGTGGTGAGATGATCGAGGCGGAAGTACAAGGCACTGAAGTACCTCGGGAAAATTCACCTATTTCATCGGAAAGGTATTGCGTAAAAATAAAATTTGCGCCAGAGTTTCACGCGATTATTTAAAGGATCTAAATTTGATTCCGTTCGTTACAGTCGATCCGATCTGGTTAAAATTGGGTCTGATCAGACCAGTGGGCACACCAGTGGAGATGAATTAGAAACCACTACTTCCAGCGATATCGAAATCATATCCAGGTATAGGTACGATTGTAAAATAGTAATTATGTGTAATTTAATTTTATACATATGCGCAATATTTTATGAACAATATTTTCCGAGTTTAATAGCAAACTGTTTCTTGTTTAAAAAAGTCCAAACGGAGATTCGAGTTCGACACAATCGCGACAAAGTCTGACAAAATTGCAATCAACAAAAGGTGGTGATCTTTTATCCCGAACGTTAAAAACTAAAGGACATTCTAGAGAATTGAGCGAAATTAGTGTAGGATCTGATGAGGCAAATGTAGAGATAGAAAAATTAGTAAAACGTATACAAGAGATGACAGAAATACTAGAAGCAAGGGAATCGAAACTCATCGATGTTAGTAGAATGAATATGGAATTACAGGAGCAAAATAACAATTTAAAAAAGTGAGTTTTGTACATGGTGAGCGAGAAGCCCATTATTGATTTATTACGATTTTTTAACACGTTATTATATGTTTTATTTGTATTTTATAGGCAGCTTGATAACTTTGAAAAACACGCGGAACAAAGTCAAAGCTTAAATCAAATCACTGATGAATATACACAACGACTGTCTGCCTTAGAAAGAAAATTTCAGCAAGCGATTCGAGAACGAGACTCGTTAAGAAAAAATTTAGAACAATTAAAAGTGGAAGCGGCTACGCGTTTGTCATCTCAGGAGATGTCTACTCTGAATGCCGAAAAAGACGAGATTATTAAGGAACTTAGGGAAGAGGGTGAAAAATTGAGCAAGCAGCAGCTTCAGCACAGTAACATTATTAAAAAATTACGAGTTAAGGAAAAAGAAAACGATGCTTTGATAAAAAGTCAAAAGTACGTAAGTAATGTTTGTTCTTTCTTTTGTTTTCTCTTGTTATAAAAATGAAAGAACAAATGGAAGGATTGGAAAATTTAACCAGCCGGTAATAATACTTCAATGCGGAACATTTTTAGGGAACAAATAGACGAACAGAGTTCAGAATTAGAACGTTTAAAGAGATCATTGCGCGCAAAAGAAGAAGTTGAACTCTCTCAAATAGATGCTGTTTATTCGTTAACAGCACGAACGAAAACACTAGAAAAGGAGATATCGACGTTGCAAAAACAATTAGAGAATGCTATGCACAATGCAGATACGTATAAGAAAAATTTGGATGCCACAAAAATGTAAATAATATAATTTAGTATTTATCAAAGAATTGTTACTGCCTGATATTGTTATACTATTATTTTTTCAGAGAGTTAACAGATGTAAAGAAACTTTTAACCGAGACTGAAGCAGAATTAAAAGAAGCAGTAACTAACGCTGGAGAATCGTGTCAATTACTTGCACAAATGGAGGAATTGAAAATTAAATTAAGGGAATCCGAAGAAATGCATGTCAAGTAAATATTCTTGGTGACATAATCTCTCGGTTATAATTAATTTCGAATTATTTCTTACACGTATTTTCATCTCTTCCCGCGTAGAAAGGAAGAGTTTCTCAAACACGAAAATAGCGAATTATTAAAACGCTTAGAAGCTGCCGAAGCTAGAAGCGAAGAACTCTCAGAATCTGTATCAATGGCCACGAAACCATTATTGAGACAATTGGAACAACTTCAAGCAAATTTGTTACATAAATCTAATAGTTTTATGAAACAAGAAAAAGCATTGTCAGAAAAGAATATCGAGCTGCAAACAAAAGTAGAAAATTTACTCGAAACAGAACGTTACTTTAAGGAAGAGAATGTTAACTTAAAGTCAAAAATATCTCAATTGGAAGCAAAGCTTACCGCCAAAGAGAACGAAAGGATACGATTGCAAGAGTTTTATGATGAATTGGTGGTTCAAAAAGAAAAGCTCGACGAACGGAACATGCGGTAAGAAAAATAAATTTCTATGCTTTCGAGACTTTCTATCTTGGTTATGTTATTTCCAGACTGCAACAAATGATAGAAACACTCCAACAGTCTAATTCTTCGGAGGTGATGGAGTTGAAAAGGGAAATTGTTGCGTTAGAAAATAAAATAGCTGTAGAAAAAGCAGCTGCAGATGCAGAAAGGAGAAAAAATAATATAATTTCAGAGCAACAACAAAATATCGAAGACGATGAACGACTTAGTCCTAGCACTAGCAAAGAACAAGATCCTGTGAATACTATAGATAGCATTTGGCCGGTAATGGATATAGACGATCATTATCATTTTTTACAATAGAATGTAAATTAGACGATTTTATTTTTCTAATACAGCTGTACAACCCTACTGCTGAAAACAACCCTGAAAGGTATACAATGGCGTTCGACAGTATAAGAGCAGGATCTAGTAGTACTTCTATATTTGAGAATTTGCAAGCTCAGTTGAAACAAAAAGACGGTACGTGTTTAAATATTTATCAAATGTAAATTGTATTAGTCTCAGTTATATGATAGCATTTTACTTTTTAGGTGAAATACAACAACTTCAATGGGAATTATCGCGACGTAACATAGAAAGAGATGCGTTAAATTCAGAACTATCTATATTAACTTTAAAGATCGAAGAGCTGAATGTTAAAGTTATGGATGTTGCGGTTTTGAACGAAAGTTTACAAGAAATACAAACTAGATATGATGCATTGTTACAAATGTACGGTGAAAAAATGGAAGAAAATCAAGAACTACGTTTAGATCTTCAAGACGTTAAAGAGATGTATAAAACACAGATCGATCAACTTTTAAAGCGAGATACTTGAAATTATTTGTGGGTAAAATTTGTTTATTGGTTAATCGAATACAATAGACGTAGAACTATGAAAAAATTAACAATTTTCAAAAATATTCGTTCGGTGACAGGTTTGTCAACGATACTATATCCTGTTATCAGGACAAAGTTATTGGTTGTTTTAAAAAAGGGTAAAGGATAATAAATGGAAGAGACTGATACGAAATTAAGGAGTTTGAAGTTTCAGATCTAACAAAGTAACGAAATGAAATTTTGTTTACACGTGTTTTAAGGGAATATTTTTAGGGAATTCGAGATTTTTATTTTCATAAATTCTCAAACATTTCACTGCTCTTGGATATTGACAATTAATTAATGCTCGCGTTAGTTCACACTAAACATTTAGTTTTGTGCAAAATTGCAAAATTGCAAAATTGCAAAATTGCAAAATTGCAAAATACACAATGTAAAATTTTATTTACATTGCAATGGTCACTGTGGCCGGTTCTTTGATCAGTTATTCAAATTAATCATTGTGCGTGTATTCACGCATACAAGTAGAGTAAGACAAACAACGTGATATAAAATGTAATATAATTTTAAAGATTTCGATATTGTAATATAGAATTGAATTACAGTGTAATTTATTAACAAAAGAAAATGTAGGTTCATTTATTGAAAGCTGTATTCTTTGTGGGTTCATTGATGTACAACGATGTGGTACATATTATAGTTTCAATCGAAATAAAAGGAAGGGGATAAGTACTTTGAACGAAAGTCTGTAACGTCAGACAAACGTGAAATTAATGAAAAAATTGGAAGGTATAATTTCGAGGAGGTGCTAAAATATCGTTTATTTTTATTGGGAAGAAAGATAGAATTGGGAAAGAACAGTTCGGTGATGTATATCAGAGGTCTAAAATGAAAACTAGACACGATTGTTTTTCAAAAGTGTAATTAAACCGAAGGGAATACATCTTTTTCAAGATTTTTATATATAGCATAAACTTTATTGGTTATAAAGTGCGACCTTTTATCTTCCCCCATTTCCTTCGCTAAAAAAAGAAAAAAAAAAAGAAAAAAAAGAAAAAAAAAGAATAAAACGCTATGTTTAAGCGTCACTTTTAATTGTCATACACTTATCTTTCGTACAAAAGGAACAAATTTCTTTTTTCTTTTTTTCTTTTTTTATAATATCGAATAGCGAATACAAATACGCAAAATACGCTTGATTTTTCTTCCGGCATCTCGATAATGAATCCTGGTTACTTTGCACGCGACTCGATAGTGACATCATCGTTCTTGGTCCCGCTTTAAATTTCCAAATGAATCTCTAACCATTCACGAACAGCATATACGCTCTTCCGAGATCAATTTATGATCATAAAATTTGATCGACTGATACGTTTGCTGAAATAAAAAAATGAAAGGTAAATTGTTAAAAGAACGCCTCTTTTTTGAGCGAATATCTGTGGCAGTTAACGTGTCACCATCGATGCGTTAATCGTCATCGAGCTCCTCCGCATCATCGTCCAAACTTTCCGTCGTTTCAAAAAGTGCGGCAGATTCTATGCTTTTCCCAAATCTAACATCGGCATTTAAATATACAAGCAATATAGACGTAATAAGATCGCTAATTCTGATTCAATGGTACAGTCGTACATCGTACGTCGTACGTCGTACGTCGAACGTGTATTTGATCTCCCACTCGGCTTTCAATCTGCTTATCCAAGCATTCTTTGTCGATCTATCCACAATAACAAACACATGCGCGCTTTTCTTTTAATTCTGCTTCTTTTCGTTTCTGGGTTACTGCACTTTAGTCTATTGTGACCAGACAAGTTGTTTTGCGAAAGAAAATGGACAAATATTATGTAGACGAAAAACAGGAAAGAAGAAACTTTGATAGATCGCACGGTATACGCGTTGTTTAACGAGAGATTTTTGAGATAATCATAGAATCAGTGCCAGAATCGAAGTTCGATCGCGAATCGTGCAGGAATTTCCCTGTACGCAAGTGCGCGCTGCCGAACTTAAACGGCATCCTTGCTGACATGAACTTTCTCTTCCAGGTGACAACGAAGATGTACTTCACACCTGATCGGACAGAGAGCTAGCCCCGTCGAGCGTAGAGCGAAGAACGGTACGAACTCGAGTACCGTGTGTAACGAGCATTGAACCATCGACGCGACTGCGTCAATCGTCTTTCGTTCAGACCCATGGTGTCCAACCCTCGTACAGAAGGGCTAAATTGTCGGTGCTCTGAGCTTCGCGTATCACGTATTCCACTTGTTCAGCTGTTGTATATTTGCGCGTCTGATAGGGATCGCATCCTTCTAGCTTCATTCGTACGCGATGCCAAACGTTCAGCGCATACGCGTTTCTTTCCTGGACAGCTGTAAAGGGAATAGAAAACAGAAACGAATAAGAGAAAAATTGAGGCAATTGTGTGAAAATGAATTAGAAGATCGGTTGGAATAAACTTACCTTTACCCGTAGTTGGATCTCGGGTCAGTGGAACTCCTTTTCTAGGACTGTAACAAATACCCTCTTGTCTAATTAACTTTCCCTTCTTCTTCATCATCGAGCCAGCTATCAAAGTTTCAGTTTCGCTCTCCCTATCCCGGTCTCTCTCTTTCTCCTTATCTATCTCTTTCTGCTTCTCAAGTGTCTTGGTTGGATTAATTTTCCTTTCATTGGCAAACTCTAACAACTCGTTGTATAAATTCGGTACCGTACTCGTCATATTCTCCAGTTCTTCTTTAATCGTTCTACCTCTGTTTGCATCGAGGCTATCGGATTCGAGTTCCTTGACGATCGCCGATATGCTTTCGGTGAAATACCGGTACGAAGAGAGAAATTCTTGCAGGCCATCGATGTTCTCTTGCTTCACCATAGTTCGTAATAAAATTCGAACGTCTGACATCAATCTGTGATGTTCGGTTAACACGTTTTGCAAGTTTGATACCTGTTCCCTCAAACGTTCTTGAGCGGAGAGCAAACTTTCTTGCTTTTCTTGCAGTTTTTTCTGAACATCGAGTATAGCATTCGGAAATAAATCTTTCGGCCTGTTTTAACCAATTCATATCGACGCTGGTTTCCATCTGTAATAATTCGACAAGACTTTCTTCGATCGCTGTTACAGTAATGTTTAGATTTATCGTCAAGATACAACTTTCTTCCCAATGCTTGATCAGTTTGACAAAATTCGTGTCGTGTGTCATACTTTCGGACGTTCTGGTCCTTAGAGCTTCGTAATGCAATATAGAGTTACAAGTATTGATAACGCTGGTGGCGAGATTATGTTGGCGGGTTAATTTTTCACAAGACGATAGCACCGCGTTATCGAACGCAGACATAACTTCTCCGAGAGCTGGGTTTGCTCCAGCGGCCCATTTTAATCGTTGTACCGCACTAGAGACAAGATTTTGTTGTTGATCTCGTGCCTCGCATACTCGAGACTGTAGAGTAGAAAGTGCTGCAGCCGTTTTTCGAAGTTCCAGCATGAATCCAGAACGATCTGAAACAAAAAAAGTAACGATACAAATAATTAGAAATAAAGCTACAGGTATTAAAAACAGCCACCGAATAAAAAGAAAGAAACTCACTTAAAGGATTCATGAGGTTAACATTCGACCTTAACAGTAAACTGTCCTCGTGTAACCAGTGGTGAGCTGTTAGTTGCAACTGAAGTCTCTGCATACTGGCTCTAGCAACCTCGACACACTGTTGAGCAAATCTTGCGCTCTGTTTTTTTCGCCAAGCACTTTCCAGAGTACTACTGAGTGCGCTAGCTTGAGCGAGAACAGAACCAGAGAAAAGACCTCTCTTTAAACAAAGATCGACAACTTTTCTGCATAATTCTTCTATTGAAACTTTATTCTCAGCTCCGATGTCCCGCTGTTCAATTTCAGTGGTAACGCTCAAGCCCATTCTCTGCAGTAAAAAGCAGAGCGCGATAGCTAGTGTCTGAGAGGTAACACCGAGTAACTGTCTCGATACATAATCCGCTGTAAAAATTCTTATTGGTTTGTTCAATCTTTCGTCGTTGTAAACGTTTGCTAAACCACCTTTAAACGCGGTTGCAATATCTCGACACATCATGAAAAATTCTTGTATAGTGTGCAAACGTTTGACCAAAAATATATCCTCCAGAACCTGGCAAGCTGTTTTATTGAATATAGGCGCGGACATTTCTTTCGCTTCTCGAATCTGATCAATTTTTCTCCACGATGGGGGAATATCGAGCGTACTCAGAGTAGTGATCAACGCGTTACCTTCCATTTGAAGCTTTTCAAACAATCCATTGAAGCCCATCAAAAGCATTTGACCAGGCGTCAATGACTCGTCTTGGTTCGGTTCTTGAATTTCGGCAGGTCTAGAGAGCAACGCTTCGAATCGTAATCTCATGTTGTTCACAACGTTTTGTATCATCGCATGAGGACTCTCCATTTCCATAACGGTAAATCTGAGATGCATTTCTAACTGGCCCAAGATCTCACCGAGTGGTATACCGGATGATACAATTATTTCGGTCAATTCTCCGATCATCCTGATCACAGTTGGCTCTTCCGTTATGATCGTTTTCATCGCTTCGGGTAAAATGATGGTATGGAAGTTATAATTGAGCTCTTGCAATCCTTTGTAGATACAATCGGATCCTCTTAAACATTTTAGTATAAGCGATATCTTGGGATCGTTGTTCGTTTTATGACATTCGGGTATCAAACTGACCAGCTCGGCAATTAACGATGACATCAAACGCATTTCGTCTAAGAACCAGTCTCCTTCTCTGGACGTAAGATCTACCAAACAGTCTCCCGCGCATTTAGCAGCACCTTCCATCATCAGGTATCTCTTGTTCAAAGCACAAAGCGCAGTTATATTAACGCACTCGAGAGCCCTTTCGGCTCCCTTTTCTCGTCGCAAAAAGCTTTGAATCTGTACTTTCGATTCTCCATATGCCTTCTCTATTCTTGTAACCGATTCCGGTAAACCTTCCGAAACCATTCTCTCGTATGCTTTCTTTAATCTTTCATTCGCTTCGTTTAAAATCGCTTGCATTTGATAAGAAAATGTTATTATTTGCTGAACTTGCTGATTGTTGGAATTTTTTATCGGATCGTAGGTATTCTCAAACTGCAGTAGAACTTCGCGACAAGTCTCGACGCTTCCAGAATTGAGAAGTTTGTTAGCCCAACCGTGATAAAGCACTGTACGATGCTGCGACATACTGCTCAAAGGATACAGGCTACAAATCGCTGAATATTGACTTAAAAGATCCAAACAACTTCGTATTAAAATAGATTGTTGTGTAGCTAACTGAGTTAATTCATTTTCTGATTGTTCGCACTGAAGGATCATCTGACTCTGGCCCGCATTCTGTAAAAATTCCTTAACAAGATCAAAGACCACGTGGTCCTCTTGATTCGTAGACGTTTCCAATTCTGCCAACCACTGTCCCAATTGTGGACCTCTTACCGACGAAAGTGCGATCTGAAATCATAAAAAGGAGCAATGCATTATATTTCAAGTTCTAACAAATAAGTAATAATACAATATAATATAATAAAAGTTACGTTGTGCATATTAATCTGTTTTTCGCAATCCTCTATCTTCTCCTTTAACCCAGCTTTTGCTTTTTCGTGTGCATCGCGTGCTCTTTTAAAAGAATTGTAACGCTTTATGACAGAGTACAGTGGATGATTGCGTCCCATTGCTTGGGCTTCTTTAACCAAACCAAGCTGTTGGTGTCTGTCTTGCAACAAGTCCTGACACTGACGCGTTATCTCGGTTGCCTCGACCCAACAATTCAAATGGTGGCACAACGATGGGAAAATCTTTACCAGCTCGTCTCTAACGATTAAAAAATTTATCGATATAATTATAAATAAAAGGATAGAATAAAGGATAATTGTTATAGAGACGTATAGAGTTTAGTCGTTGATCGACCAACCTGTTTGCCAACCATTCGGCACGCATTTCTGCGGTTCGAACAGCAAACATTGCTCGTGTCAGTTCCTGCTCCAATTGTTTCCTTCCAATTCCTGTGCATCGTGCTCTGGCTTGACAAGCCCCGTAACTCGCGATGCTATTGTCTGCGCCAGCTCGCCAATCAACCAGTGGATCGTATATGAACGCTTCAAGCAATGTAAGCAAAGTTTCTCGTCCTCGACGCATCACTCGAAGCGTATGTTCGCAGGCTAAACGAAATATGCCCTGAAAAGATGGTAGTATCACCGATGTATGAAACAGTTGTTTCGTCAATCGTAAAAATACTATGATGTAACCAGTTGTCTTACTTCGACTCCGGTTACTCCGAGCGCTGTTCTAATATTTGGAGTCATTCTAAACGGCACCTTTTCTGGGACGCGTAAAGTCTTGCCTTTCTCGAAACAAACGTTATAATCGATGTGAACAACCTCGCCTGTATTGAGATCGACTAACACGTTGTCCAAATGTCTGTCGCCGAGACCAATGATGTAGCCAATAATCGACATTACGGCAACCGAGTATGAATAATTTTTGGTCGCTTGCCACCAGCTTCCAGCATTTATGCTATTACACCAAATCTCTCTGTAACGATAAACAAATTGTTATCGGAACGTATTGTTAACAATTTTCCTAGCTCGGGTAAAGGAGAATAACCAGAAGAGGATAAAGCGAAATTGTTTAGAACACAGAACTAACTTTGCTAGTAAATCCTTGGGTGTTTCGGCCATTAATTCGGCCAAAACTTGTTTTAAAACTTGAACGGGCCATTCTTTTCTGTTCTCCAAACCGATTCCTCGCTCTTTCAACAGCGGAGTTAATTTATTGTAAAACAGCTCGGAGGGTCTCAATATTGCCGAACTACCAGTTTTATTAAGCATCGCGCTCTCTCTCTGTTGCCATCTTTTATACAGAACGAACAAGGGTGTCACACCGTCGACCCATTGTATTAAACCGGATCGTGGACCTAACGGTATAACCGAATAATGCCGTGCCCTGTACACCTTTTTCGAATCGCCTTTCTTCGACATCATGGTGTTGCATATGTTTAAAAATTGCATGATTCTTTCATCCAGATGAAGATCTTCCAGACCTTTGAACAAATAGGTATAAACGTGTCCATCGGAACCATGGAAGATCAGTTTCTTGGGCTTGGTCTTGGTTGGTAATATTTGAACGTTATTATCTACAGATTCTATGGTCACAATTTTATTATCGTTTGCAGCAACACCTGGCATGGCAATGCACGTGTTTCGTAGGTTTGCCAACACCGGACTGATATCGTTCATCGAGAGGGAATATGCGGCGCGCCTGTGTACGCGTTGAGCTAACTTGCCTTCCAATTGTTTCAAACACATGCTCGTGATTTGTGGTTTCGCAGGATTTTTCGGATTGTTCAATTTACCGATCGCTTCTTCTATCGAAGGGCCAAACTTGTCCTGAAAGTTCTTCTCGTGCGGTGTTTCGGCAGGGACAGAAGTCATGGCCGAAAGATTTTCCAATATAAATACTATGGGTTTCAATATAATACGGTGCTTTTCTGCGATTAATTTTTCCTTTTCCTCGCAACTCAACCAGGAATTGTCCTGTACCTTTTGCACCTCGATTTCCAGTTGCTCGAATCGCTTAGAGATTTCAGTGTGATGTTGACACAAAGTTGCCAACCATAACTCATCCCATAACAATGTAATTCGACGCAACTCTTTGACCAGTATTTTTACCTGTTCGATGGAATCCTGAATTCTGTTCGACAGACAATCTACCAACTGTGAGAAACAACAATCCATAAATTTCTCTTGCTCGTCTTGATAAGCTGAAGAGGAACTCTCAGCGCTCATCTCTTCCTCTTCTTCGATAAAATCTAAATCATTCTGAGATGAATCGGCCGTTTCTGCTTTCCCATAAAGAACTTTGTCACAATTTTTCTTCTGTCCAGAAACTGCTCCGACAACCGCTGGAAAAGTGATCAAGTGTGGCGAATTTTCTGCAACTCTGCAAAGCAATTCGGACACACGCGTCCGTACGTAAGACTCGGGATGACTGAGTCTCGAGAACAATTGGGGTATTATCTCTTTCCATGGAGCAGTCGGAGTCGAGGAAAGTCCAGATTCGAGAACGTTTTGTAATTCGAGAGCGTGTTTCACGACCAGTCGTAACAACCTAAGCGTGGCTGTGATAGTCGCGCAATCGTTGGTCTCTTTGATAGCGGCAAGTTGCAAGTACTTGAAGTACGCGTTCGCGGAAAGCTCGTAATACGAGTAAATCCTCTTCTGTGCTTGTCTCCAAATATCGACCAGCATTCCAAGATGATCGGCACTGGCACGACTAAGTATCGGAACGCCTCGTAGTTGATTCTCTATCATGTCTGAAGTATTTACATCGTTCGAAGTGTCTGCTATTTCACCTTCGTCTTCGGGAATAGTTTTACTTTGAGATAAAATCGAAAAGATCGCGTTCAAGTCGGATTCATTGGTATCGTATCGTAATAAGTCTCGTATTGTCGTTCTATCCGCATCAGTCAATTGTCCTGAATTCGAATTATCCACGATTTTTCTTCCCCACTTGTAACACCAATTAGCGAAGCTACACCACGCGAGTGGCAAGTCTGGGCATTGATTAACACCGAGCTGTGTTAATCTACCGATTATCATATCACCGACGGGTATCGAACTCGTCGTTGGTCCGAATAGCTTGTTCATTAAGCCATCGTTATGAGCAGCTTCGAATTCGAGCAATTCCTCCAACTGACCATGCTCGATGTTGCCGACTTCTTGCTGTATCCATTTGCCAAGAGTAAGAAGAAGAATTGCACCGTTCTCTCGCAAATCAGCTGACTGTTCTCCATCAACGATAGCTCGCGATATTCCAAGCGCAGTTGCGCTACACAATTTCAACGCTTTATCAACACGTTCCATATCGTACAGTAATTTTGAATATTCACGAAACGCACGTATGTTATTCTTCGACCATTTCACGTGCATCACGTTCGTCAGAACGTTGTCAGTTACTTGATCGAAATCAAGATTTATGTAATCTCGTTCGTCTCTAATGTGTTCTTCGAATCGGCAAACTTCTCGTTCGGATCTCAAGTAATTGAGAAGTTCGCGTTTTGCCAACTTGAAATTACCTTCCTTCCTAGCAGTTCGAACAATGTGTAGTCGTAAATCCGCTACTTCGTTGCCACCCAATCGCGTTTCACAACTATTACTCTTTCTTGCTTTACCGAAGTATTCTGACCACCATAAAGTTCGCGTCAGTACGCTCGAATCCATTTGGTCCACTTTCTCGCTTTTGTACAATTCAAACACGTTCTCTTCTTTACCGGAGAACATATTCTTTAATCCATCTGCCGAAAATCGTATCAGTATCGATTCGTTTAAATATTCCGAAGGTACATTTCTTAGAGCTTCCTCCATAGTTTTAGCTGCTACTCTCCGGCATCGTTCAATCTCTTCGTCGAAATAATCTTTATAATCGTTCACGTGAATTCTAAGCGCAATATTGGTTAGCGTGTTGCTGCATTCGACCAGTGTTTTCGCGCAACTCCAATTTCCCATTTTACCGGTTCTGCTACCGTCCAATAAATTCCAATCAGTTAGATCGTCCAGACTCATACTTTCACCATTCTCGAATTTTTGCAAACATTTTGCTTGTCGAGAAGCACTGTTTTCCATGAACGAGTACTTTTTCAGACCAATGTTTTTATCTCGCGCAAGAATATCAGCCTCTTGCTGCTTCCAAGCCTCTAACCGGGACCAGTCGCTGACGGCTTCGTAACAATGAGACAGTCGTCGCATACAGAAACCAAGTACTTGATTGTCTCCTTCGGATTTCAAACTTTTACCTTTCCCCTCCGAAGCAATTTCAACCTCGCATCCGCTGGTACTGTCAACTCCGCCAGCACCACCAACGCTACCATCGCCTTCATTTTCTCCTTCTTCGTCTTGTTCGGTATCTTTTACCGGTCGACTGTTTGTAACGCGTACATGCTCCTCGATTATTAACTTATAAGCCTCGGAAGCGGATTCGTAGCGATTTGCAGCTTCTTCCATAGCAGCTTTCAACCACGGAAATTTTCGATCCTTTTCTTTGCTGTAAACATAGAGTCCTTGCAACGCTTCCGCTTCGCCCAACATCACCATCGCTTGTGCCGTACAAAGGGTTGCTCTTTCAAATTCTATACCCTGCGTGTTATCGCTATTACTCAAATCTTCCAATAACCTTTGACTATTTCTCAAAGCGCTGCTAGCCAATCCAGAATGCAACGATACTACGCATAATGCTAGCCGAATACGATTCAACCATTCTTTGCACGTCGATTTGTTCATATGGAAGAAAGTTCTAACTGGTTTCGACAACGGCAACAGAGCGACCGCGCAACCTTCTGCCGCGTTATGTATTACTCTCTCAAGATGTTCGAGAAATTCAATGAACAATCGTACACGAGTATGTTCACTCAACAGATGATCTAAGCTTTCTTTCTCTTTTTTTGTTGCCTCAAAGTTGTACGATATCTCACGTGCCAATGTTTTCAAAGCACTTTCAATCGATGTGAACGTATCCTGTGGTTTTCCTAAAGAAGTACGAAGTTTGTTTGTCACGCAGTGTTGAGCTGCTTCAAAACCAGCCCAAAAGTATAGAAAAGATCGATTCGCTACTGCCAGGCGATACATCTTCTTGGTAACTTCGCTTTCCGATCTATAAATGAAAACAATTAAAAATATCATATATGTATAATCGTTTCCGTTCGATTTTTCTTTTCTTTTCTTTTCTTTTCTTTTCTAAACGTGGTAACTAAAATAAATGAATCGACATAACTTTTACTATTTTTACTTACACGATTGGCCAACATAATGTAAATATTTCGGACAGTCCAGAAGCATCCAGATATTGTTCTTGCAACAGAAAAGCCATATACGTCTTGAAGTGTTGCGCTTGCATCTCTCCATTGTTGTTTCCTCGCATGTGTAATCTTTGAGCAAGAATTAATGACTCGGTCGAGTAACTTTTAATTCCCTGATATTTCTTCGTTTCCGACAATAAGCATTCATTGTTCAACTTTGGTATCACTATATTCAGCGGCACTCGTGTTAATAGCGAGCCATACTTTTCCCGTACGATTTCGTCTCGCGAAGTTAAATGTAATATCACCAAATCCACGATACACGTATAAATTTCTTCTTTCCAAATTACATTCTTTGCACTCATTAATATTTCAAAGAGATTGCAGACGGCAATAGAAATATCTCGATCGATGGAAGCTCCGCAAGTAACAAGACTTGCGAGAACGTTCTCGTATTCTTTCGTTTTGCTCAATATACCAATGTAATTTTCAGACTGTATACAAATCTCTTGCATCCACGTTGATAGCAGAAACAGTGTTTGCTCTGGTGTGTGTTCATTATAACTTTTAGCTATTAAGTTTAGAATTACAGAGAGATGGCCACTAGTAGGCGATGTCGTTGGAACATCTAGTGCTCCTGGAAACATATCTATCGGACGACAAGCGTTAGTTCCAGTTATTAAACTTGAGCTTGGCACAAAATGATTATATCTGAAACAAAAAAGATAAAGCAATAAAAACTAAACCCTCCCCCCTGCCCCGTTTTTAAAGGCTTACCTAGAACAATGCGCGTATAGCAAATACAAAATACTATACTGCAAAAACGGACTAGTTAATGATAAAACACTATCGTAAGGTTTTAACTTAACTGCCAATAGCTCCAAAATGCTCGGTTTTAATGCCCACATACCGATGATCGAATTGCTCGCATTCGCTAAAAAAAAACATTACGATAAAATGTAAGCTCGGATTATTTTCACTGAAATAATCTGAAATAATTACACTTTAATTTCATTTTACGATACATTCGTGTACTTACCTATGTCGGAAAGAGCTCGTAGCAGGAAAGTGACTACAATTTCTGCGTCGTTCTTTTTATATTTAATATCGTCGAGTAATGGGTTATCTGCTACTAAACTTTCGATATCTGCTAAGATAAGTTTATAAGCGATCTCCAAATCGGACAATATATAGCGATACGATTCCTGTAATAATGGAATATTTTTTAAACTAAGCAGACTATGATACACTCCAAGGCTGGCGTTCTGAATAGAAACTGAATCACGAAATCTCAATTTGAGTAACGCGGAGTCTTTTCCGAGTAATTTGTGTACTAGCTCCAGAGGCAGATTTGCGGAGACTTCTTTTATTATTTTTGATATAGTAGTCAACATAGAAATTATCGTATCATCCCAAAATAAATTGATTCTCTTCAACTGAAGATCGATAAATTTATAAAGCAGTTCATGATTCTTCGTTATGCGACTCTGAAGATGTCCTAACAATAAAAATGCGCATTCATTCGCAACGATTATCAGTTCTTCCTTTTCTTCGGTTAGATCAAAATCTTTCTTCGTTTTTAATTCCATCCACCTTACAGTGTTTAACAATGGTTCTTTGTCTTTCAACGAAGTCTCCTTTTCGATATTCTGTTTTAAATTTTTTAGCTCATTCTTATTTAAATTCAAAGATTTGAACATATTAATAACGTCCTCTTCGATTAGTTCAGATTTATTGGAATTTTTTGACGGATCGCTTACGCTTACGTTTTTAACACGTTTCAATAATAGATCGGCATTCTCGGCCGTAAGAGTAAAATTCGAAAGCCAGATTTCATTATCGTCGTCCAATTCGATCGCTTTGACGACTGTTTTTAGCATTTTTGACAAGCAATCGGATAAAAACGACCACTGCACATTTGGTGTTAGATTAGGATTCAAATGTTCGGATATGCTTTTTGTAACTGTATTAAACACCGAGATCAGGGACGTAATGCGTCGAATACATTCTCTGGGTGTTGGAGATGCTTCATCTCCGGGAGAACTTCTACCAGATTCTGGTAAGGACAGTTCTTCGTCGTAGCTCTCCATGTCCTCTAAAAATTGCCCTAATAACGTCAAAGTAAATTGTAGATCCGTTATCCAAAAAGTTCGCAGTTTTTGCAAACTACGACTAGCGTAAGTTGCAACTGCCTTTTGTTGAGTTGAATCGATATGCCAGCCGACTAATATGTCAACTGTGTCATGAAAATGATTTGAAAATGTTTCGGGATAAGATTCCATTATCAGTAATATCGCATCCACAGTTGCTACCAATAGGTCCGACCGATCGACATTCTCCAGTGTCGATTGTAACTGTGACATCATGAGCTAAAAAAAAAAAGAAAAACTCTACTTTATTCTCCACATTATCAATCGCGAAATAATTAAATGAAAAATCACAAACTCGCGGTACGCAGTGCGTTCGTATACCAAATTAAAACGCAAGAAAAGAACAGAAAAAAAACAAAAAAGGAAAAAAAAATTAACTACCACTGAAAACTCTTTTAGCCTCGGTGCCTCTGCGTCCAATTTAAAAGCTTCAACGAATGATTTAATCAAAAGGCACTTTATATCATCTTTTCGTTCCAACGAACACTTATTGAAGATCCAATCCATGTATCTGTAAATTTGCAAAGAAAACATAATTTACATTGAAAAACAAAAACAAATTTTACATTTTACGAACGTCGCATACGCTAACGAATGACTCGTTTACCGTTTAAAATCTTGTTCAGCTGCGTATCCTATACGACCTAAACATTTTGAAACTTGTTGTTTCGCATCCGATCCAGGACCGGTATGTAATACTTCTAGCAGGCTTTCACAAATAACATCTAAATTTCGTCTGATGTACCTTTGATTTTCAGGCGCTATTATACCTTCCTGTGCTTGTTTGCACAACACCATAAAATGATCGTAATCATCTTCGCGGCACAATTTTCTGAGAAGTTTAGAAATTCTAGAATCTTCTGTAACACGATAAAATTAATTTATGCATTTAAACGTAATACAAACGTTACGTTTGATATTTAAAAAGAGAAAAAAAATTAAACCATTTATTCTTTTGTCGTCATAATATTTTCCCTGTGCATTTTCTTGATTCTTCAACGATTCTTGAAATTTTGATCTAGTTGTAGGGTAGTAACTAGTTTCTGTATTGGAATCGCGTTCAATGGGTGTCTTTTTAAAAGCTCTACCCCGTAAAGCACCTCTGGCACGATCTCCAGAGCTCCCCCCACGAGCCATTCGAAACTCATTGCGTGGAATACCACCGATTCTATAATAATTCAAACAAATCTTTAACTTATTAATAAACCAATTCCGTAGTACCGAAGATGTACCACGAGCCGATCAAGGGAATCGTATACCTTGGTTTAAATCTTGAGAAGCTATGATCGGATGAATAGTTGTTTGTACCTCTTTGACAAATAACCAAAGTACCTCTTGGAGCATTAAGATTGTTCGAGTTATATCCAGTTAAGACACCGACATCTCCTTTCTCCAACACACCAGCTCGATTATTACTAACAGATTCGTCCTGTATCTCCGAACACTTAGAACCGCGTAGCTTTGTGCTAATATTAGAGTTGCCACAGCTATTCATTACATTACTCTGCAGATGATCTGCATGACCTATACTTTGCATTAATGATGTACTAATCACGGATAATAATAATTTTTAATATCAATAAATAATAAAAATGATAAAATCGTAAATAGTATGCTACAGCTGAATATAATTGATTAGAACTTAATAACTTTTACATATTCTTAAGGTTACATTATTTTCACCCACATTTTTTAAGTACAAAAATACTCAATAGTCGTGAAACGAATGAAAATTAATAATGAAAAAACGAGGTAAATTGTACAATGCGATCAAAAATGTATTAAAAAATTTCTCAGATAAAAGGGACGTGCAATTTACTTGTGTACAAAAGATACGATAATTCATAAAATAATTAACTATCGCAATATCTGGTTCAGTTTATATATTATTTGCTTCCAAAGCAATATCTTAATCGTATTGAACACACTTTGATTTCTCGTGGAAAATATTTCGTACTAATAATCAAACGTTGATATCGAAGGATAAAACGGTATCGTAACCGATTCTCCACGCGTTCGATCCATAGGTACACACCGTATCGACAACAACCGATCAACAAAGAATTTGTACGAAAATTAATAAATCGGTAAAAATTAAAGACTATTACGATTTTGTTCGTGGACTGGTACAGGCATGAAAAATTCTCTGGAATTTCCCAAAAATCATATGTGTATCCGTTTAAATTAACAAATTTAGGTGGATACACAATAACCAACCATACAATTGAAACGGATTAAACACCATTTACGAATGGTACCTTTTACACTGTTCCTTGACATACGAATTTTTTTATAAACATCAAGCATCATGTTCGACGTTATTTTTTAATCGTAAAATTTTTTTTCTTCTGAAAAAAATGTGGGATAAAAAAAATGATAATATACAAATAAAATAAGAAAAAATAAAGAAAGAGAAATAGAAAAGCAAAATTGGATCAGCTAATGAATGCGTTACGTGTGTTCCAAACAATAATTCCTTAACCAAGTAAATAGACGTTACACGTATAGGATAAATTATTCGCGAAAAGTACGATTACTTTATATTTACGTACACAAGCTATGAATTTTAGTTATAGTTACGTATAATTATTTTACACTTTTACAAATACTGCGAGGAACCGATGAAACGATTAAAGAAAACTTGAACCAATGCAAAATATCGTTGGAATAATATTTCGATCGATTCCGATGTCCGATTGGCTTGGATCAGCTAATACTATTAGAATAGTTACAAAAAAAATCATCAATAATTTATTTCGAATAATTATATACGAATATAGTGATTTATGAAACACACATTTTGAATTGTCAAAGTTATTACATTGGTTACCGTTCGTATACCTCGTAAACCGTAATTTCTCTTTGCGAAACTAACGTCGATCGGGTAAGCGTAAGTAAGAGGACAAATTGTACGGTAGATGGCGTATATGGATAAGGATAATAGAGAAATATTTAGAAACTGTAAATCTATTGTAAAATTTATAGTCTTTGACAGCAAGCTTAAAAAAAAAAAAAATAACTGCACGTGACGTACAGAGGTAAAATTTTTTGTTCCTTGTTTAACGAGTTTATAAAATTTATGCATAGGTGGAACATACTTTTAATTAAAAATCAAACACAACCGATCAATCAACTTGTACTGCTGTGTATTTAACATTTTACGATAATTCCAAAATCTTATTAAATTTGATTTCGTACCAATCTTTGTACCAAAAAAATGAATACACCGATAGTACGATAGCTTAATAATAAAATGCGACGAATATTACAACAGGGCTACAGTATATTCTAAAACTAAAATCCGCTCAATGGCCATTTTCACGATGCGGTTCATCCTCTTCGTCCAAATCTTCTTGAGTCTCGTCGGTATGAGGCCACGTTGTAACTTTATCGGTTCTTAAGAATCCTTCCGGAAACGCATCCCTATAATCGTCCATTGTCATTTCTGCGAAAGGTATCATATTTTTTAACGTATCTAGATCTTTTTCCACGTTCTTAATCACATTATTTCCTTCTTCGATGAACGCCTCGATCTTTTTAGCCTGTAACACGATCGACAACATTAATAGAATACAAAATTACGATTCGAAATAAAAACGAAAACTAAATATTACTACCATTTCAGCTTTTTCAGTTTCAATTTCTGCCGAATATTTGTCCGCTGGATAAGGTATCGATAATGCTTCGTATTCTTTCTGAAACTTTTCTACTAAACCGGGAGTCACAACGGTTTTCTTATAATACGCCCAATCGATTTTTGGCAAAGATTCTGGATTTGCCATCATACTGCGAAACAAAATTTTCTCTAAATTATTATTGAATCTTTTGCATTTGTTCATTCGACCTAACATGGAATATTATTTCAAATAATACACGAGCGTTTAAATCGTTTTTAAATATTTTTCCAACAAGTTACCACTATACTGTACTTAGGATTGTTTATTAATTAAATCTAATAAGGTTATGACGATCCGCTTTTACGTCTACTAATTTAAAAATCGACTAGAAAAGAATAAAAATTGTTTACCATCTATAAAAATAGACGAGCATATTTTTCAGTCTACTCGACTGTTTCAATGGAGAGATTTAATACGTACACGAGGAAATATTATATAATGAGACAAATGTTTAAACCGTGAGCTGATTTTATGAATCTTACCGTTGTAAATATTTATCAGATTTAGATTTAAAAGCGGTAAAAGCAGCTTTTTCAGCTTCTGGGACTCGCTCGGCAAGAGCGGTCCAATTAATCGCTTTAAGCGCACTTCGTGACATTTTTCCGTGACAATTGTTCCGACCAACGTAACGCAAGCCTCGATTTCCGACAGCTACGAACCATAGACTTGTACTGCTTTTTCGTGTTATCGATTAGTCGAATATTTAAGTTGGAACGAGATATCGATTGTAACGTAATCGACACAAAGATTCGATTTAAAGGTATTAAACTCGGTCGATCTTTGTTCGTTGTAAATTGAAGTACTTGAACAAAGTTATCGGTATTTGATAATTGCAAGATATCCCAGTAAATAGGTAAAACAATTGAATTTGTTTAAATCTTGCACAAAATGTGAATTGTACAGGAAAATAAATGCATGCATCTAGGATATAAAGGAAATAATTTTTAAAACGAATTGTAAATGATTTATAAGTTATCCAGATACTTATACATCGACATAATTCATGGGATACAAACTAATGATCGCGTATCGTTCGAACATATTTTAAAAGTTTATTTTTAAAAGTGTTCGATTAACTTGGAACTTCATAATTGTGATTACGAGGATAGAATGAATATTAACCTAACCAAAGAAAATTTGATTTGTGTATTTAAAAATGAAGGAAAAAGGAACGTTTAAGTTTACATTAAAAAAGATTATGTATATATATATATATATATGTGTGTGTGTGCGCGCGCGCGTGTATTATGTACAAATTCATAGTGATCCAATATAGGAATATGTATTATTGTACGCGCACATTCATATACGCATAGATACATACATGCTCGGGTAGTCATATTGTGCGCAAGCTACGTAAGTACGCTGACACATGCAGCGTACGAGGTCTGTACATAGTAATGAAGCGCAGACGACAGGATCGATAAAAGAGGAAGATCGTAGCGACGGGGTACGTGGGGTATGGAAAAAGAAAGTAGAATAGGGAAATAGTAGAGAGAGAGAGAGAGAGAGAGTAAAGCAGACATTTGGTGGGTGCGAGTGGTTGCGAGGTTGTAGGGTGTTGAGTGACGAGGGTGGGCGGTGAGGGCAGAGTGGGCGGCGATGGTCAGGGGGTGAGCATAAAGAGGATAGGATAATATTGGTGCGCGACCTCCGCAGTAGCTTCAAGTTCGCCGCTTTAATACCGGCAGATCTACGATGTAGTTATGCCGAAGAAAAATATTAGGCATGTGAGAGAGTCGGGGTTAACGAGAAGTTCGCATCATAAAAGCAATAATCTTGGAGCAACACCAGAACCCAAAACGAAACACTTTCGAAGCGTTCACATTGGTCTGACCAACGGTAAACGATGGCTTTCTCTTAAAAAACGCTTAGGTCTGTCAACGGATGAAGATGTTGCGGTGTATCTGCTGGATCTTGCCGAATCTGTTTCCAGGTAGGATTACGATAGATCCTCTTAATGGATTAAACATACCTATTTTTTTGTTTTAATTTCAAAGTATTTAGACTAACATTATTGTTCTGTTCATGCTATGAAAATTGTTTTAATCGATACTTGAAAGTACGTATCATTCGGAACCGGGACTTCCCCTTTGTCGTGTCCAAATTTTCCCTCGAATCGCCATCTTGTAGGGTTGATGTTAGAGGGGTGAAAATAATCGATAATTTTTTATTCGTTAAAAATACAGTCGTCAATTTGATCGATTTCACTGATTTTCATTGATTTTGATTTTCTTTGAGAACACGGATCGACCGGTACAGAAGAAATGTCTATTTTATTTAACTCCAAATACGAAATGCATTCAGGTAAATCAATTTCTATCTAATATTTATAGAAATGTTAGTAACCGTTGATCAACTTCTATTTTAGATCGATTCTTTTTTTTCTTTCTTTCTTTCTTTCTTTCTTTCTTTCTTTCTTTCTTTCTTTTTTTTTTTTTCTTTTTTTTTTTTCTTATCTGTAAAGACTGATAATTTGAACTATCGATTTAATATTTATTTTCTATCCGCATACATCTTACGGTGCTCAATTACACGTTTTTCTTTCGTAGACACAACGCTAAATGCAATGGAGAGGAAGAAAGGGGAATGGGTCAGGATAAAAAGAACAAAACAGAAACAATGCAAACTGAAGATTTATTAGAAGATACAAGGGAATCTGTTCGTCGGAGCTTAAGGAAGCAAAACAGTGGCACAGTTTTAGAAACTGAAACACATTCTGTTGATAAGACACGAACCAAATTGTCCAATGATGTTGAAGTGCGTGTTCGACGTAGCTCAAGGTCCAAACATCGTAAGAATAAAGCTAAACATCACAAAGATAAACGGAAAAAGAAAAGACACGTTAAAACTGAAGATATTGTTTCGCCGTTAGAACCTGCGAAGCGATCCTGCAGCGATGTAACGTCAGAAGACGAGGAACAAGTTTCCATTGAAAAGGATAACTCTAGATTAGTAGGAGGAATAGATGTTAAGTCGAATTTAAAAAACAGTCTTCGTATTACCACGAAGACAGTTGAATCTGTTACGACAAAGACTGAACGTGTTGATAGTTTAGAATATGTAGAAAATGTAAATATTAACAAAAATGTACTTTACGATGATATTGAGGATGTCGATATGGAAAAAATTATGATGATTAATGATAAGAACGAGCAGTCAAGGTCTAATAGTTTAGCAACGTCTTTAGTTACTAAGGGTATCGACGAAAACATTGTAGAAGAAATCACAAATGCCACAGATTCAACGTCCACCATAGTTTCTCATGTTCGATCCGGTGAGATGAAAGATGATAAAAATATTCCAAGTGGCGTTCAATGCGTCGATACAAATTCTAATTGTTCGAACATCAACGTAAGTCCAATTCAGGAAATAGAAGATCGAAAATTGAAAAGGAGACGAAAACGATTTAAATACGATGCCGAAGAAAAAGATAATGAAAATGTAAAAGAAGACTCGTCGGATGATGTTGTAGATGATTCTGTACACAAACATAGGAAGAAAAGACACAAACATACCAATGAGTATAAAAATCGCAAACATCACGATGTACGGAAAGCACCGCAAGATGGAATAATTATGCAAGAAGATAAGAATTCTTGTTCTATGGTAGATGACACGACCTCGATTACAATTGAGAAGCTTCAAAATGAAACAAACGTTGAAAATCTAATGTCTGAGCCTCAAAGATTAGCGATTAAAATAAAGCTTTGTCAAGAATGTAATAATCGTCACTTGCAAGACGCCTGTCCATTAACAACACCTCAGTATGCTATTTCAGATTCTATATCGTACGAAGACTGGTTAAATAAGTACATAGAAAATGCCGAAGTTTTAAAAGCCATAAAATCGGATGATCCTATGTCTGTGGGATATGGAAAAGTAACGGAGGATAATAACGAATCGGATGATGATTCTTTATTGACTGAACAGTGTAAAACAAAAATGAAAACTCAAAAGGAGGAAAAACAGTTAACCGTAAATATGGATCGTCCATTATACGCTAGAGAGTCTTTGCCCGAATGTTTTGAGCTAAAAATCTCCAATTCGGAACACGGACTTGGGATATATGCAAAGAGTCATGTACCAATGCACGTTAAACTAGGTCCTCTTGTTGGACGACCAGTTAGGGAAATGGATATTCCTGATGATTTTCCCATGAGACATATTTGGGAGGTAAAATCAATGCAATATTTATTATCTTTGTATGTATAAACTATATCTATTTTAATCGTTATAGGTATTATCCTTAAAGTGTTTTCACGATAAAATGATATTCTTTCTTTCTTTCTTTCTTTCTTTCTTTCTTTTCCTTTTTTTTTTTTTTAGATAGATAATAATGGTAAAACTTCGTACATTAGTACTACTAATCCGCTAAAAAGTAATTGGATACGTTACATTAAACCAGCCGAGACGAAAGAGGAAAGAAGCGTAGCTGTAATAACGAAGCAAGGAGAATTGCACCTTGTTACTACACAAAATATTGTATCAGGAATGGAATTGACATATTGGGCAGACTCTCAATCTACTGCGTGGACACGAAAGAATAAAGTAGACAAAACGAGTATAGTATCGTTTTTTTTTTTTTTTAATTGTAAATTAAGTAAAAGTAAATTTCAGTTCGTTTATACTCCTTTTTACTCTGTTTAGATTGTGGAGGATGTAATTTAAATTTTTCCCATCCAATATATTATCGTCTGCATTGTTGCATCTTTCATGACACTAACTATAGTTTGACCATAAGAAAATATCATTGTAAGGTAAGCGATACTTCGTATCGATGTTCGTTGTATTTTATATTTCTCAGTGATTAAATATGTGCATTTATTTCGTATTTTCAGGTATGTGGAGCTGCTGTTTTGGGTAAGGATAACATCATGAAACACGCGGCAGAATTACACGCGGGTCGGGGCGCGTATCAATGTCAGTATTGCAAGAAATTCTTTTTACGCTTAAATTACCTTGAGATGCATCGTACCTATGGATGTGCACAAAATCCACAACGTTCAAGACCATTGTGCGATTTTTGCGGCCGCAAATTTTGTCAACCACAAAAATTAAAAGTGCATATCAAACGAATGCATAGCGGTAAATACTAAATCTAACATATAAGGCGATCGATAAAATTTACGTTTCCAATACTATCGAACTCAATGTTTAGATATGTCTGAGGTGCTCAGGGAGTTTCAGTGTAAGTTATGTCTGAAGCTATTGGGTTCTCGCGCAGCTCTTCAACGTCACATGAAAGAAGTTCATCATAAAGACGTAGTTGGTGCTGCGACTTGTGATCGCTGTGGAAAAATGTTCCAAAACAAAAGTAATCTCAAAATACATATGTTGACGCATAGTGGAGTGAAACCATTCAAGTAAGATCGCGATATTCCTCTATATCGTTTGTCCTGTATTTTTTCAACAAATGTGATGCTAACCGTATCTAACTTGGTTTCGTTCAAATTTCAGGTGCAAAGAAAGTGGTTGTAAAGCAGCTTTTACAACTAAACAATGTCTGCAGTTCCATTATAAAAAAGTACATGGTCTTTCGGAAGAAATGATGCCAAAAATTGAACGATCCGTTGCCTACACTTTTGACGCGTATAGCGGTGGATTGGTCGAAGATGTTGGTCGCGGAAAGACTCCGCGGCCTAGTAGGAAAACCTCTCAGGTTAGTTTTTGAGCAGAATTTATCATGTTTTGTATGTACCGGTAAGATTAAGTTCAAATCATAGTATTTTATTTTTTGGAATTTTCAGCAAGAAAGCACCGACAATGAAACATCTCTGGACGATGACAATTCAAAAACTGACTTTAAGATTGAAACGCCGAACAATTCAACGCATTCAACTATAATTGAGTTTGGAACAAGTCCGACGCCTAAGTATAAAATTGAGCACAATCCACGAATATCAACACCGCCGCATCCAATGGGTGCATCGACATTAGGCGGCCTTGAATCGGCGATAGAAAACGTTCGCACAGAAGCGGATATATATGGTACTACCAGATTACAAAGTAAAGGAAGCAAAAAGTGGCTCGGTGAATTTAATCCTCCAATTACTTCAGATATAACTGTAGTATCTAATACTGTTCCTCATTTATCAACAAATATTGTTACCGGATCTACTTACGAGTTTGAAGACAACCGAAAAGAAATTGATGAA
Organism: Ctenoplectra terminalis; assembly: GCA_019453375.1. Taxonomy (NCBI): domain Eukaryota; kingdom Metazoa; phylum Arthropoda; class Insecta; order Hymenoptera; family Apidae; genus Ctenoplectra; species Ctenoplectra terminalis. Next base: position 1,376,493 of record SMSQ01025889.1, on the reverse strand, counting down.
AAGGTATCGTCGCCGACGAACAACACAAGAACACAAGGTATCATGGAAAACACTAAACTGGGACTTAGCGTTTATAGAAGAACAGAGAGTGCGAATGCTAGCTTGTTAGTCGAGGCTGCTCTTGATGCTGCTGAAAGAGATATAGGAGCGGTAACTAGTCCAATATTGGAGGATAACGATCGGGATACAAATCTCTATTCGATTTCCAGTCAGTTACGATCTCCGTTACCGCAGAGATCACCAAATCATTTAGAATCTTATATACAGCAACAAGAGGAACTGATATCTCCCGCACCTACGCCAGATAGTCGAAATACTCCACCCACGCATTTGCACGTCGACTATCAACTGCATCGGCCCGTTGATTACATCGGTACACCAAGAACGCATAACATTGATCAGTATTTACATCACGAGGAAATATCACGCGTCTCTCCACCGAATAGTTACATACACATTCAGCAAGAAGATTTAGTGTCACCTTCGGCAACACCAAATCCTCGATATCAAGACGTTCATCACCACCACCACCACCACCATCATCATCACCATCATCCGGTATCCACTGATAATTTATCCAGTGACGAAGGTGATTCGGTTGTTCAAAATCTCAGTCTTTCCGTGAAAGAGAAACCAATGCAATTAGATCTTTCAGCACCGTACAAATATGATTCGCTCGAACAAGATTTCGCTAGAGAAAGATCAAGCTTCGAACCCTTGGTTCTGAATGGAGAGCTTCAAGGTTTGGACATGTCTGCCAGAGGGTTTCATCATGGTTTCGGTGTACAATTACAAAATGCACGATATCATCATCACCATTTGTACGAGATTGCAGACAGACAAAGCGTTGATCTTAGCAGGACTGGAACCTATTCGATATCACCCACTCCTCTTTCGGCTGTTTCTCAAGTATCGTCTGGTTCCTCGGTTACAGTAGCTCCTCCACCGCCGCCACCTCCGCCACCGCCTCCCCCTCCTCCTCCACCGCCACCTCCTCCGGCACCACCTCCTCCACCACCGCCACCGCCACCACCACCACCACCTCCACCTCCACCACCTGCATCACCTCCTCCACCATATCCTCACAGCGACGTTTTGAGAGTCGTAAGTTTAGACCTTACTCCTGGTGGAAGACACACCGTAGATCTCACTCTTTCGAGACCCCATCATTTGCACGGATCCGGTGCTCGAGTAATAACGAGTTCCCAACCAGCAGTTTCCGGTAATTCACATATCGTACCTGACGCTGTGGATGGCCGGATTTTATCATCTCCACCACCACCGCCTTCTATGTCAGGATACAATCCAAGTTATCCTGTAAGTCCTGCTCCGTATCATCCACCAAGACCGGGATATCATCATTATTCCGGTTACTATTAACTAACAGACAGTTTCAATACCTTTCCCCAACATTTTGAAATATCCACTAAATAACATTTTTAACGTAATTTTTTTTCTACAAAAATTTTTCAACCAAGAATAATCAAAGAACATGGTATGTCACTTGTCAATATTCCGACATGATCTTTTTCTTTTCTGTTTATTTTCTTCCATTCAAAATTTCATAAATTCAAGACCGTGAGCTAGCGAAGTGAAATTTTTTTTATGCGACCAACAAATAATGGAGACCAATTATGAAATGGTACAACTTAATTTGGTCCTTTTTGCACACATATGATAATTGAATGTAAATGCTAGACTTGTTAAAAGGTTTTAAAACTTTCCCTTTGAAATTAAAGTACAACTTTGGAACAGAGATGCGCACAAATGTAACAAAACAAAACAAAACAAAACAAAAGTTATGTTAGGTCGTCTAGTTTTTTACAGGTTTAAAGCACACGGTCGAATTAGTCAACCGATCGAATGCAATTATCGTAAAAGTGTACAGTAAAAAGTGACATGTATCTATTATTTTTGGAGTGAATGTTATTTTTTTAAAACTATTTATGGACAAAATTGTAGAAATTTGTTCTGCGATTAGAAGTACAACGCATGATTAGGAAAAAATTAAAAGAAATAGCTTACTTTTTAATCGTATAATTCTCAGATCACATATTTATGCTATTACACATTGATTTGTGTAACCATATAATGATACCTCTTTGTTTGTTAACCAGTGGTAGATTTTTTTTTTTTTTTTTTTTTTTTTTTTTAAATTAATTTTT
>SMSQ01025889.1:1334957-1373786 GCA_019453375.1 Ctenoplectra terminalis | reverse complement strand
TTTTTTTTTTTTTTTTTTTTTCTCAAAGTAACTGTTACTTAACTTTTAGCATATATTCTTCTACTTCTTGTTTGTCGATAAGAAAGTATTTGTAAAATGTAACGGTAAACGCTATAAATTTTTATAACAATATTTTTCGGACAATTAATCAACGACGTTAACGTTGTCTCTCTTGCCGTCGTTGTTATCTTCAAATTTCGATTAAAAATGCATAAAATCGGGTTGTCGTGTGCAAAGATAGAGAAATAACAATCGGATAAGTGAATAAGACGATAAACATAGAGCTGCGATATTATTAATGCGCGAAAAATTTTGATCTTTCAAAAGATATTGCGAATCATGATTTCAATCAATCGTGGCAATTCCAATTCGTGAATTAAATCAATCGAGTTGCCTAAAGGTAGTTATAAGCGTATTTGCGTGGTAATAATGAAACTTAAACGTTCATTTTTATTCTAGTCATACCACATTTGTATTAAAGTAATATTAGTTAATTAGCCTGAACATTGCAAATTTATTGCAAAATTATTCAGTACCATAAAAATTGCCACGATCGTGTTAATTTGAACACACTTTTTCATCTTTGAAATGTTGTCGAAGAAAATAGACGTGCTAATTAAGATTCGTAATGATAATATAACTGCACTTATTTACAATGTATGTAATAAGATACACATAGTTTGCAGCTTTTTCAAATCTTCTTTATTAATCATTTGTGAGAACCAAAGAATAAGAAATCGTGCAACCTTTGTGCCAAATCGATAAGACATTTTGTCATTGTATGTACATTTTTAATATAAACTCATCGATTATTTTGTATTAAATAAAAATACTCGTACAATTAACGATTGATAGACGTATAAATATACAAGAGTATGTATGTATGTGTGATATATACAGGCGTAAGCGTATGTGTATGTATGTACGTATGTATGTATGTATGTATGTATGTATGTATATATATATTCAGGTATGTACATAATTTGATAGATCCGTGTATGTTGCACGTCCTTTTTAGGTAATGCAACAAGTTTTTTGAAGTAAATTTCGATCAATTTTTTATGTTTTTATTTTAGTAACACTTATTTTATTCTCTTCTTTAGACGTTGTATACACTGTGCTTTCGCAATTTAGGGCTTCCTATTCCCATTTCATTAGTTTTCGGAACAGTATATATTATTTTTCATCTTTTAAGAAAAGTAACAACAGAAATAGCAAAGAAAATAACAATTTCTTTGCTTGTTCGTATATTCATATATTACTAGTTATAATTACACAAAACTTTAAACAACAATGTTCACGAGTACAAATACGACACGGAATACATTTGTATTGGATTTCTTAATATGGCAAAAGAAATGAATAGAATAAAAGAAAAATAGTAAGATCACGATAAGAGTATTTTTCTTCTTCTATCTATTATCGTAATAAGAATTAAACCTTGTAAGAACGAGAATAAAATGTTAGAATGTTCGATTCAAATTGACGCGCATCTTCGCGCTTTCCGAATACAGCGACATCGATCGGTATTACTAGAAAAAAAAAATCCGTTCTCACCCGACGAAACGTATATGCTATTTGAAATCTATAGCCTTGCAGTTGTTCATCGGTACCGTTTCATCTTCTGTTAAAAAGAGCTTCCCGAATCAAGGAGAGGCGAGAAAATGGTTAGCTCAGCTATACGGTCTTCTTTGCTACGCGGTTGTACGGTAATAAATCTTTTTTCTTCCTTTTCTGTAACTGTTATTAAATGCCGTTTGTTACACATTAAAGAAAGATTATTCACATAGGTGTTATGTAAACGACTCGATACTGTTCTGTATGTCAGTCTCTGTCGTATTAGTTACATAGGCTAGAATATATTGAACAATTGTTTTTCTTTTTGCAACTGAACTTCAGTCTCTTCTGTTTATTCGCTTTTTAAAAACAATTTTTATTTTACATCAGGTAAGACATTATGCGGTTGCAGCAACTGCACAAACCTGTGCCAGTGCGGTTCCTGAAATTAAAGTTTTGAACAATAAAGTCACTGCTGCCGCTTATGATAATAATTCTCCGGTTGCACAGGTGTCAATCGTTTTCAGGTATTTGAAATTTAATCAAAGTATTCGTATGGATTAATCGTAATATTTGTGTCGTACAAGAGCATTTTATTTGTAGAGGTGGATCACGAAATGAAACACACGATACACAAGGTACAGCACATTATTTAAGGATAGCAGCAGGATTAAGTACATCTGCTTCGAGTACTTTTAGTATAACAAGGAATGTACAACAGCTTGGTGGAACTTTAATTGCTACCGTTGATCGTGAAAGCATAGCATACACGTTGCAGATAACTAGAAACAATTTGTAAATGTTCTTTTATGTTCTACTTTCTCCGCCGAACTAAACATTTTTATTACAAACTAATTGTTTCGTACGAACAGGGTAGATGCTCTTAAGTTTTTAGAATGCGCCGCAACTAAACAAGTCTTTAAACCATGGGAAATCACCGATGAATTACCCAGAGTAAAATATGAACTATCTTCTTTGCCCGGCACAGTTTTATTACTTGAACTACTGCACAAAGCAGCTTTTCGTAGCGGGCTTGGATATTCTCTTTTCTGTCCAGAATATCAATTAGGTAAAATTGGTACAGAAACTGTAAGTATAATATTTAAAAGATAATTAATAAATCATAAATCATATTTTTATGGTACGAGTAATATTTTATTTTTCGTTTGCAGCTGCAACACTTTTTCAACAGTTGGTGTACTGCGCCTAGATGCGCAGTCGTTGGCACTGGTGTTCCACTATCGGAACTTGCTGCTTTAGGATCTAATTTAAGCATTGGATCGACAGATAATGCAAACGAAGCATCAAAATATCACGGTGGAGAAATTCGAAAGGAAGATGGATCGAGTTTAACTAATGTAGCAATAGCTGTGGAAGGTGTTAACTTGAAAAATGAAAAGGATGCTTTAACATGTGCGATACTTCAAAGAGCATCTGGTAGCGGATCGAGAGTTAAATGGGGATGTAGTACAAGTCCGCTGCATAAACAAGTTTCGAGCGTTGCAGGCACAGAACCATTTGGTGTATCAACCTTTAATGCCAGTTATACCGATTCGGGACTTTTTGGAATTGTTTTATGTTCAGCGCCTAACTTAGCAGGACCTGTAAGTAAATAGAACTGTAAGAAAGTACAACTTTACAACTATAATAAGTATTATTTCTACATCATGTTCCAATGACAATTTTCATTTTATTTTAGTTGGCGAAAGCAGCTTGCAAATGGTTGAAGTCCTTAACCGTAACTGATCATGACATCGCGCGTGGTAAAAACATATTGAAAACTGAAGTTTTAGACGCAGCGGATAATTCACTTTGTTTGTTGGAAAGTATGCAGCAGCAAGCTTTGCTTAAAAAACAAGTCTCTACACCAGCATCGTTAGCCAAAGATATTGATAATGTTTCCGCATCCGATGTTAAAGCTGTACGTACAATATCGATAGTTTAATTTTTGTTGGTAAATTGTAATACATTTATTATATTCAGCCATATCTACTACATTAACAATAAATATTTTCCAGATGGCCGATAAACTTGCTAAAGGAAAGTTATCCATGGCTTCCATTGGTAATTTGAAAACTGTACCATACATGGATGAATTAAAATAGACTGGGTAGCATTTGTTCCGAAATTACAAGTAGCACGAATTCTATACCGACTCTTTTCCACGCTGTGAAGCTTGAGACTAAGGTATACGTAAGTTACCAATCCGAATCGGTGCAACATATTCAATAATTGTGTGCATTTCATTGCAGTGAACATAACTCTGTAGATACGAATAAAAGTAAATGTTCTTTATTTGCAGTTTCATTTTTTGCAGGTTTTAATGACCCTATATTACGAGTACATTATTAAATCTATCACTTACACATATATTTATATAAAAATGCTTTACAATTTCATTTACAACAAACAATCTTGAAGACATTTGCACGTATACGCGTGCATTACCAATAGAAACTATTACGCTTCAATAGAGTTTTATTTCTTCTATCGTATAAAACTTGTTGCGACTTTTTTGTAGTAATCTCGTAGACTTGCCATTGATCGTTCTTTTTAAGATGGGCCTCAAATTTTCCATATCTTTAAATACTTGTATCTGCAAAGAAAACTTATTAAGAGAGGGAGCGAAGTCGGTGTACGTCATGCTAATTTGCGCAGACACTTACATGATCGTCTAAAACATAATTAAGTTTATTAAGTAGCGTCAATACTTGTGGATCTCGCGATAACACGTAACGTTGATAATGAGATTCCAACAAAAGACTGGACCATTCGTACAATTGTTTATCAGTTGGTTGCTGCGTAATATCGTAAAAAAAATCTTGATCGTCTAATTTTTGTATCAAGTATTGCAATAATCGAAGTATTTCGTCAAAATTCAAACCACTTTTAAGATACGACGACAAAGAAATATCGGAATAAGCGAGACTAAAAATTTTATTAAGAAAATCATTCCTCGAATATATTTTTTTGGTCGTTGAAAGATTATCGGTTATACCATTTTGTAGCGGTAAAAATGTTTCGTCAGGACTCCTTAATGAAAAAATTAGAAGATCGATCAATAACTTTTCCGGTAGATCTTTAAAATTATTCAAACACCATACGATTGCTTCAACATCTTTCGACTCTATTAGCTGGGGAATCAGTATTTCTTGTATCGCAGCATCGCTTAATCCTTCATTTATGTAAGACGATATTTGTTTCGAAAGTTTCACAGAAGGTTTTTGCATCGCTTGTTTAACAAAATTGGTAGCGTTCATTTCCCATTGAGCTATCGTTGATTCTTGTATTACAACGATCTCGTTGTCTTCTGCGTTCTCGTCATCGTTTTTAAAACGCAAGGATGATCCAAGCAAAGTTGCTATTTTCTGAGGAGCAACACGATAAGGTGCAATTGCTAAATGTCTATTGGCAGCAAGCAACAATTTGTCTTCAATTTTCCACAACTTTGCATCTTTCGTATACAATTTCAGTTTTTGTGCATCTTGTATTAGTTTAAATTGCACATTATAAATCATTAACACAGCCCCTTCTTCGGAAATATCAGCTCCATAAACAGCTATAGTGGCCTCGTTTAGAGACGTCATAACTACTGGGTGTTCAGTATTCATATTACCGATAATACCAATTAACGTACTTAAACTAGTTTCACTACTAGTTTCCATCAAGGGATGACTGTACAATCTACCGTGCGTCCCTGATAAGATAGAGAGAAAAGAAATATGAAACATAAATCTTGAAAGAATGAAAGAAAGAAAGAAAGAAAGAAAGAAAAAATTTACTTACACAATGTTAAAAGACAAGCTTTATTTTTAGCTTGCAATACCGTGTGACCAACTAATTCTTCCGATCTACGCTTCAATTCCATTCTTCTGACAGAATTTATTTCTTCGGAATATGTCTCGTTGTTAAGTCTGACTACAACACAGTTATAAGTACCTTCAATTTCAGTTAACACGCACAAGTTTATCTTGTCACCGATACGAATCAGGTGACAATCTAAAACTTTTTCATTGCTATTTAATATTCCTTGTTTAGACCAAGATTTTCTATTTTCTATAGCCCTTTCCAACGAAGCAGAAGCTCCATCTTTGCGTACCAATACAGGAGGACAGCCTTCGAGCGTAAGAATGGTATGTAAGGCGGAGTGAAATTTATAGCCTTTGATACTGTTCAAATCTGTTTCTTCCGCTGACCAAAGACGTATCTTTTTTTCGTTAAATATCGCAGCATATTGGCGCGTTGTTTCATCGTAAATAACTTGCGTCGTCAATCGATCTTTACTGGTCCAACTACTCAATTGCTTTAAATCTTGTAGCTGTAAATAGAATTGCGTTGGCAATAAATTTCGGAACCACCGATTGTTCGCGTTACATACGAATGTTGGTAATGCAATAGTTTACCTTGTATCGAATTACAATATTTCTTCCTAACGTTACAATTGCACATCCACTTTCCGAATCTCTTTCAACACCCAATAAATTTTGTTGATCGATAAGCGGACATAAGGTGTAATAAGAATAAAGCTTTGCCATTTCGAATGTGTTACAATAGCTCTTTTTAATCACGTGTTGCCTCCATCAATACGAAATAGTACAGAATTTCTTTATAATAATTAGCGTTTGCTTTTTAAGTTTTAACATCTTCATTAACGAGATCCGAATATTTATTTTTCAACGATCTCAATTTCTATGTTTGCATTCAAATTTCTACACTCGATTAACGTTGACCGATCAAAAACTGAATTCAACATCGATTGAGATTTACATATAAACACATCAAGTTCGAGTAGGTTAGTTTACTCCAGCATCGTACGAACCATGCACGAAACAAAATGCAGCGCCCTCGCTATTTTAAAAGATACTCGAGCTTTGATCCAAATTATTTATTATGAAAGTTAATTGGTATACACAAGTATCGTGGATTAAAATATTGTTACGCAAAAAAGAAATAGGACGAAACAGTATTTTCTTCGATTCGGTGTACGTTCCAAGTACATCAATTTGTATTAGCAAACTTTCTTGCACGTTTGATATACAGTGATTCGAACAGCTTAAAAAAGATTTGGCAACTAAAAATTTTGTCAGTGGTATTCAAGTTTGACCGATTGGAATAAAATTGTTCCTTCCAAAGGCAAATATAAACCTAGATGCTTTACATCGAAGATATATCGTATCATTCTATCCACCACTGTTCGGAGAAAGAAAATCTGGAAGGGATAAAGGTATATACGTTGAGAATAATTTAAACAGTACTCTAGTCCGCTCGGATCATTCGGAAAGACTTTCGAGAAAACGGTGTAATAAATATTTATTTATACTTTTATCTTACTTTAATCCGGAGAATTTCCGTTTTAGTAAGATTCGTTTATAGGGAGAAATAAAGTGCGATAAAGAATGCAATCGTTGATCGTTATCACTGTTTTGTGCCTGTTTACGGGTAAGTTAATCGAAGCATTCTAATGTACCATTCTAAAGCACGTATTTATATGTATATATATATATATATATTTAATCGCGGTTTTCTCCTAATCTTATTCAATATTCTTGTACTTGCGATCGATGCGCGTTGTTTGGGCAACCGCATAACATCACGAACTCCATCGTATCTTACCGTCGATTCGGTTAGAATACCAATCGAAAAGGCAGCAAAAGTAGAAACGGAAAAAGACGGATGTGGAAACGAGAATGGAACAAAATATAATATTTAATTTTTGTTTTTCACCGTTTCTTTTCTACAAGATCGTAACTTACAATTAATCGTATCGCTGCTTGATCCTTTTTATCAATAGGGTCCGATTATACGGTTTGTCTAGAAATGGAAAAAGAAGACGATCGTTGCGAGACGACGATGAAAAGAATTGATTCCGACGACAGAGCTACCGTAACGGATAACACGTCGTCTCGATTATATTCAACGTGGGTATCGCAAGAGTAAGTATTTTTATTCCACGATCCGATCGGGGAGAACATTTTTGGCAGCGTTACGGGACCGAAACGATTTCTTTTTTTTTTTTTTGCTTTCTCCAGATGCGAAGTACGAGCTGGACCAAAATACGTTATAAGGAAATATAGTTTTTTTAAAAACAACACATTTTTTCTGTTACAATATCATTACGCCGAAGAATCGTGCAGTATCGCAACGTACACCGTTGTGGCGCGAGGTTCGATTAAAATTTTATCGCCGTCCAACATAATTGCTGGCGCTACGGAAACTGACGTACAGTTGGATTCGGTTAATTTGATACCGCTTAACAGACAGGTAGATTTATTTTTTGTTTCTTCGAAATGCCTCCTGCGTTCCGTTTTACGATCTTGTTAGTTAAATTATACGTCGATTGTTAGGTCGCTCATAAATTTGGACGTAAAATGAATGCAAGTTGCGGCGGCATCGAGACAAAGTGGCGTCCTTACGTACCGCAACTTATCTATGAACGACCCATAGATTCTTCGTTGAACACCAACACCAACACCAACACCAACACCAACACCAACACCGACACCAACACGAACTTAAATATGCACGACTCGAATTATAATTCTCTTCAAAGCCTCCTGCTACGTCTAAGAAAACGACACACGTTGGATTGTTTGGAATCCTTCGACATTGAATTCGGGGAACTCAGATTGCTTCGAGTTGAGATAAAACGATTCAATTTTGCCCGAAACTTGTCCATGCATAACGTGGTCGACGCGCACAAGATACGCGAAAGAATCGAACTGTTGCTCGGTGGACTGGCACGAAACATTAATTTCCAGAAAAAGGAACCGAGACCGAATCGCTTGCAATCGACACCGTTATTGTGCGCCGATACGGTAAACATATTTTATCAGTGGCTATCCAATTATCTCCCAATTTCAATTAAACATAATCAACGATTTGAATAAAAAATTTGAATGTAAAATGTTTGTAACGTCACAGGCTATCGATTGCCCGATTTGTGGGAGCGTGTATCGCGCCACCGAATACAGTCCACCCTTGTTTCATCAAGTGCCATCGCTTCCAGCGATGATCGATGGTCTTTGGTTGAGCGTTAGATGCGAAAGCGTTGATGGAGGATTTTGGTCTAGGCGTTTCTTTCGGATTTATTCGGGCGATAGCGGATGGTTCGGCCGTTGGAGTTACTACGCTGATTCTGCGTGTTCCAATCCCTTGTACACGGTTAACGCAGCTGGTACTTACCTTCATCGTGCTGTCCGACAAACACGAGACACCGAAAATATAAACGTAAAACCGTTCAACAACGACGTTCGACTGGATAGAGCTCAGAAAAGTCTACAGTTGAACGTTTATCGTCACGTTTTTCACGATACCGAAGAACCAGTTATGTTGCGAGCAAATCGAAGGCAAAAAATGAGAATTGTTCAACAAGAATATGGCGCTCGAATCGTTCCTTTTCTAATTAAAACAGATACCGCGTTACCTACTGGAACGACCGAATTGGAGCTACGAGTACTCGAAAGTCTGCTAGTTCCTCATGGGAGAACAGTGCCAACCAGTTGCGGGGTACTTGCCAAAGGAACCAGAGAAATTAATCGTATGAGAAGAAACGAAGCGGGTTTTTGGTTGAAAAATTGTATACCTCCAACCGTGAACGCGCCTACGACTTTGAAATTTAAAGCAAGAATTGGTCTCGATTGGAAAGGCGATTACACTTTACTCTTAGCTTCATGGAAAGACGATGTTTGGGAGGCTCCTCTTGCTCGATGTTCCGAGGCAACTCTGGCGAATCCTTTTCGAGAATCCTGGCACGGATACTTGTCCATCTCGAGAAGAAGTAATCGGTACAACCGATTCAACAGATATAGACGGCATTGGTTTTCATCTTCGTTCGCCACGTGTTTTTCGACAACCTCATCGCTTACGCATCTCATAATTTTACTTCTGTTACATTGGTTACGTTTCGTTTGCTAACCGAACGATCCGTCCAATAAACATACATTTGTATAACGTCAAAAAAATAATACTCTACACTATAGTTGTACAATAGTCGTACAATAGTCGTACAATAGTCGTACAATATTTAAAAAGAGACAAATGTTATATTTTTTAATTCGACCTACCTTGGTATATTGATTACAATGGTATAATAATAATAATTAGAACTAAGAAATATTGTTTTACAAGTATACGATATAATACTCTATTACGGAATTAAGTTTAGATATTAATTGTTACATACTTAACAAGATCTATTAGATGAAACAATCGTTTAAAGGTAACTCAAATGTTTTATCACTTACCTCTAACACCACCCTCCTTCCTCTCATCCATTTTCTTTCCCATTTTCACAAATTATTTTTAAACAGTAGACATCAGGTTGCCACCTGGATTAAAACTAAACAACAGTTTAACTAATAAAACAGTTTATCTATTTAATAATTTGTCGATTAATAATTAAAATGTATACGCATAACGTCAATGTGTTCGATCTGTTGAGATCCCGCTCACCTACAGAAATCGAGAAAAATTGAGAAATGTTAACAGGAGCACAGAATGTGCGAGGAGGTCGACCGGCTCCTGCTCCTGACGTCACACACGAGGACCGCCACAGTGTGCGACAAGGAGAGACATACCTTCTCCCTCAGGCGGGGCAAATTAGTTAATAACTCGTTATTATTAAAACGAGTGCCCTGTCATAACCTGTCGAGTCCATAAATTGTTTAATTTTTAACGACTTTGCAGGAATAATTCACGTACTTTTATGGATTTAGAATGCAGAATAGACCTTGAACAATGTCAGGAAAAATTATTGTAAAAATAGACGGCGTGGTTAACGAGTTATTAACAATTAAAACGTATACGTACAACCTTAATGTGTTAGACAAGGAAAGCAAAGTGACGTCACGCAAGCGCCACTAGCGCCATCTATTGGAATTCCCGTGAACTACAAAAAATCGAGAAAATTTGAGAAAAGTTAACAGGATTACAGAATGTGCGAGGAGGTCTACCAGCTCCTGCTCCTGACGTCACAGACAAGGAGCGATATACTGTGCGACAAGGACAGATATACGTTCTCTCTCGGACGGGACAAATTGGTTAATAACTCGTTTTTTAGGAACAATCTATGAACTTTTAGAATCGCAACACGTAGATACAACCCGTAGCAACTTTCACGAACCATTTAGAACGCAAACTTCCGCCTGGATAATTGTTATTAATTAATTAGTATATCAGGTAAGTGGCGTAATGTTCCGAATCCGTGTGGTTTTTCACTAACTTTCCACATTTCCTGCGATTGTTTATGACCAAGAAAATTAGGACTGTAAGAGCACACCTTTTGCTGCTTTCACATATAGATTTTGTAATCATTTGCTTCCCGATTAATTAATTATTAATTATTAATTATTACTGAAACGAGTAACCTGTCATAACCTGTCGTGTCCATAAATTGTTTAATTTTTTAACGACTTTCTAGGAATAATTCACGTACTTTTATGAATTTAGAATACAGAATAGACCTTGAACAATGTCAGGAAAAATTATTGTAAAAGTAGACGGCGTGGTTAACGAGTTATTAACAATTAAAACGTATACGTACAACCTTAATGTGTTAGACAAGGAAAGCAAAGTGACGTCACGCAAGCGCCACTAGCGCCATCTATTGGAATTCCCGTGAACTACAAAAAATCGAGAAATTTTAAGAAAAGTTAACAGGATTACAGAATGTGCGAGGAGGTCTATCAGCTCCTGCTCCTGACGTCACAGACAAGGAGCGATATACTGTGCGACAAGGACAGGTATACGTTCTCTCTCGGACGGGACAAATTGGTTAATAACTCGTTTTTTAGGAACAATCTATGAACTTTTAGAATCGCAACACGTAGATACAACCCGTAGCAACTTTCACGAACCATTTTTAACGCAAACTTCCGCCTGGATAATTGTTATTAATTAATTAGTATATCAGGTATATGGCGTAATGTTCCGAATCCGCTTGGTTTTTTACTAACTTTGCACATTTCCTGTATTCATTTGTAACCGGAAAAATTAGGACTGTAAGAGCAGACCTTTGACTGCTTTCACATATAGATTTTGTTAACATTCGGTTCCCGATTAATTAGTTATTAATTAGTATTGAAGGGAGTGTCCTATTCTAACCTGTCGAGTCCATAAATTGTTTAATTTTTCAACGACTTTGTAGGAATAATTCACGTACTTTTATGGATTTAGAATACAGTATGGACCTTGAACAGTGACAGGAAAAATTATTGTAAAAATATATGGCACGGTTAAGGAGTTGTTAACAATTAAAGTGTACGGGAATAACTTTAGTATGTCAGACCAGGTAGGCAAAGTGACGTCAGGAAACCTCTCTAATACCATGTCTGAGAATCCTATTTAACTTCAGAAATTGAGAGATGTTAACAGGAGTACAGAATGTTCGAGGAGGTGTTCGAACTCGTGCTCGTGACGTCACAGACGAGGAGCGGAATACTGTGCGACAAGGACAGATGTATTTCTCTCTCGCATGTCCACAAATTAGTTAATAGCTCGTTTTTCGAAAACAAGTTAAGTACTTTTAAAATTGTACCAGCAAGATTGAACACGTGGCGAGTTTTACGTATTGTTTTCAATGCAAATTTTGCAATTATTCTTCCGAATAATTAGTTATTAATAATTAATTGATCGAGCGTTTCAATCGATATCACCATATACTTTACAGATATTCTTGAAAAAAAAAATTTGCTCAGATTGATAAAAGAAGAGGGTGTCGGCGGAAAGGAAATTGTAATTTATAAATTAAAAACATATTGGACGTGTGCTATATTTTATTTATTAGTTATACAATTTCAATGTACATTATTACAATTTGTTAATAAATTAATTTATATATTATCCTTCATGATTGATACATGTACCGTGTAAAGAGTCTTGTTAAATGGAACTTGAATTCCGTCCGAGTATTCTGCCTTTGTACGTGTTTTAGATCTTGCGCAGGTTAGGTTATATTCTATTATTTTGTGTGTTCTGTTTATTGATAAATTATCATCATGTCAGAACCGTTAGCATTACCACAAAAAAAGTATTACAGACAACGTGCGCACTCGAATCCTATAGCTGATCACTGCTTTGAATAGTATGTAACTATTTTCTGTAAAAAAAAAAAAATAATCATTGTTTCAATTCTTTTTTTTTTTTTTTTTTGCGCAATTTCAGTCCAATCAAACCGAATTTAATGAACTGGAGTTCATTATATCCGTTTTATTTTTCAACTACTAAAGTATCCGAAGAAAATAAGGCTACAGAAAAATGTGTAGAATTTGTGGATGTTGGTTGTGGCTACGGTGGATTGTTAGGTACAAAGATTTTGATCTCCAATATTCTCAGACTTCTTACATTACTAATAAAGTGTTTTCTTCTATAGTTGCGCTCTCGCCAATGTTTTCTGATAATTTAATACTTGGTTTGGAGATCAGAGTAAAAGTTTCCGATTATGTTATGGATCGTATAGCTGCGCTACGATCGCAAAATCCAGGACAATACCAAAACATTGCATGCTTGAGAACTAATGCAATGAAGTATCTACCTAATTACTTTTACAAAGGCCAGGTATATTAAAGTATAGCCATCTTTTTGTACCGGCTATAGTTATTTCTTTTAATTATTATATTATGTTGTTGTAGTTGAAGAAGATGTTTTTCTTATATCCAGATCCACACTTTAAAAAATCCAAACACAAGTGGAGAATCATAAATAAGACACTTTTGGCAGAATATGCTTATGTATTGGCCGAAGGAGTAATATCTCTTACAAAATATTATTTAAACACTTTTATTTCTTTTATTTGTTTATATAGATAAATAATTATAAATATTGTTTGAAGGCTACCGTATATACGGTAACAGATGTTAAAGATTTACACGAATGGATGGTAAACCATTTTCGTGAACATCCATTGTTTCATGATGTTCCTAAAGAAGAACTGGTAAATTTTTTTTATTCGTTTCTTATCAGATATAACAGGCAATTACGTTACAAACAAAGTTTTTTATCTTTTATAAAGGACGAAGATCCCATCGTAGCGAAATTATACGAAAGCACGGAAGAAGGCCAGAAAGTAACAAGAAACAAAGGACACAAATTTTTAGCGGTATTCAAACGCATTCCAGATCCATTTAAAACAGAAGTTAGTTAACGATAGATATGTCTTTTATATATTTGTACATAAATGAAATTATTTTTTTTAATCACTCCACAAAAGACACTCTAAATCCCGTTCTCAAATATTCAAATTCATCTTCGTTAACAACAGCATCGTGATCTAAAAAAGTATCGTTTAAACAAATGTTATTATGTTCATTGTAATGCAATAACAAAGAGTAATAAAAAAAATTAAGGTATTATGATATATTACCTTCTTTGAACTCATCCTTGAGATCGGTTCTTCTTTGCTTGGGTAACATTTTCAGATAGTTAGAATGCCGTACGTCTTCATCGCGAATTAAATGTGCAGTTTTTAAGGAGAATTCTTCGTGTACTATAATAAATAACATCTGAAAAATAATGATTAATTATCTACAAATTTTTTGATGGAAAATTAATCTAATAAATATGATTCCTTTTAATTTACTTCTTCCAATATTGAATCAACAAATGCTAGCGGTGGCGATACGTATGATCTTCGTACTAATTTTTTTCGCTCCCAAAGATCCATCATGAATTGAGAATAATACAAATTTCTTTCAGGAATTAAATTGTCTTCGACTATTTTTTTAAATCTCTTACTATTGATAATGTCCCTGAAAAATATTAATTTCTATCTTTTAGTTAAAAAACTTAGATTTCGATGACGATAACGATAAAAGTTTAAAAGATAGATAGAATAAGCAATTTTTACCATAACAAGCCTTCCAAAATAAATGTTACGATAAAGAGTTCTTTCTCCTTTATAATGCTGCAATTTGTACTATCATCAAAATAAATCACATTTAATGGTGCAGCTTTTAATTCTTTTAATAAATTGACTTTTATACATTCATCTTCTACAGAATATATACTGCAACGTAAACTCAATGTTTTGTGGTATTGTTCTGGTTTATCGAGTATTTTTATCCACGGTTTCTATGCCAATTTAAAATACGAGCAGCTTGTAACGCAGTATTTTTCAATTAATCATTTTCAAAATATCAATTACCTACCGGCACGTAAATGCCTTTTTCTGTAACAGTAAATTGACCTTCTAATTCCTTGCTTAGAATATTATATTTGATAATGCTTCTTTGGTATTCTCGTCTTTTACTCGCGTTAAACAATACGCAAGGAATATTAATATCGATTCGACAAGAGTATCCTTTGGTTAAGATTTTTACTCTAAAACTTTGCACCGTGTTTGGACTCATTATACCCTTGCGAGGAAATATGTCGACATACAATATCTCTGATAGATCTTGACTGCAGACAATTAACAATTGAAATAAAAATAAAGGTAGGTCCTCGAAACTTAAGAGATTGAAAAATACCATTTCCATTCGTAAGCGAGCGCATCGTAATCTAAATTGTTATATATTAAAAGCATTTTAACAATGTAGGTATGCGTAGGTATACGCCACATGTCGATGCAATCAATATTAAAGTATGCAGGAAATAGTGGAGTTTTGCAACACGATTGAGATGGTATTATTCTCCCAACACTAACTGATCTAGAATCGAAACACGATTCTCCTTCTAATGTCAATTCTTCTGTGTTATCACCCATAGTTATTGAAAATGTTACCTAAGAGAGAAAAAAAAAAAATTAAAATACTATTTATGTTTAAATTATCGATTACACAATTTATAATACCTTAAATGCTCCAAACATTCTAGGCTGAAACTTAAAAAAAAGAGGTACAGCTGTTTCAGCTTTTACAATACCATCTTGTGGAAAACATGAAAAAATTTCGCACCGATAGTCTTCATTTATTTTATGGATATTATTAGTATCCACGGTATATGGCAAATCGTTATACGTAATATTGTATATCCAATGTACCTAGAATTTTATTATATTATGTTTCTTATATCGATATAAGGAATTACTAAAAGACATACCAGATCATACCTTGTACATTCCTTCCCTGTTTCCGAAATAAATTTTTCCGAAATTTACTAACGGAACGCTTAAGAAACGCTCTTGTGGCTCAAACTCGCTTAAACAATTAATGATCGCGTTTAAAATAATATGACGATCGTGTCCTATATCTAAGTTCCAACATGTAGCTGTTTTTCCGACTAGCGCGTAACGTATGTTCATAGAGAACACGGTTTCTTCTTTCGGCTGAAAAGCATTGTCGATCAGTGTTAATCTTGAATTTATATTTAATTTAGTAATATACCTTCTAAGCAGTTTACTAAAAATAGGAGAAATTGTACTTTTAATATTTTAGATTTTGTGTCTACTACACAAACATCTTCGTGTACACATTCAGTCTCTATGTATTGAACACATTTCCTCTTTACGATAGATTCACAATTACATTGTTTAATTCTTTTTACAACCAATGAAACAGACAATCGCGAAGGATTCATCACTACCAATTTTATCAATACAATTCCTTCGTTTATGAGCGTTGGAAAAAGGTCGATATTTATAACTTTTCTTTCTCCTGGTAGCATGTTCTCCAGAATTTTGTTTAATCTAAAAAAAGGCGAATAATTATGAAATGCATAATATAAGTTATGTAATGTAATTTAAAAAATTGATATACCTATTTACTCGTAGCGCTCTCCACAAAAATGGTTTGCTTACATTTACAGGATATTTCTGCTTATATCCAAAGGCACATACATTCTGTACCTATAGTGCATATATTACATATAAACAATCCTATAATTTTGAACTATTAAGATTGAATGAATTTTAATTTTACTTTTATCGTGGGTAATATACACATACAGCATACGTTGCAAATTCTTATTGGACTTTGTCCAGCTACTAATACATCTGATCGAAAATTAATTCTAATCAGGTATTGAATTGCAAATTCGTAATATACAGCTGTACGCGGAGTAATAGAAACAATGATTTTTTTACGCGATCCAGAGAAAATCGTTTCTGATAATGGACGAAGTTCAACATCCTCTTTAATATTTTCAAGAGGAAAATTGCGATGAGTACAAATTAATTTATAGCAAATATTCACTGAACTAGAATTAATAAGATCGAAAGATAATGTCTTGGTATTGTTGTATTCTAACAGTCCGAAATTTAATTCCTTTGGAATTGCCTAAAAAATTAAATAAACAAAAAAGTAAATCATATTCTGTTTTTATTTCATATTAAATATTAAAGTTATTTCAACGATTTTTACTTGCAGTGATCCCATTTCACTTCTTCCGCGTACGCGCAAATTTATACAACACTTTGATCCAATAGTAACTCCATTTTTTATAACAATTAAAACACATTGTACTTCAAAATCATAGTCTATATTTGGTTCAATTGGAGAAAAGTAACATTCTTGAAACAAAGTATCATTTGCATCAATTTCTCCGTTCATGTGTTGTATATGAAGTTCAGGTGGTATCTGATAAAATTGATATCTGTAAATTAAAAGCAATTTTTTAATATTATTTTTATTATAAGTAACATTAAAATTTTTTTTAAGAAAAAAAAATTTACCTACTTTATTTTATGCCTTGTAACATTTCTCATTCCAAGTTGTGCAAACTGTTGACAACCTGGAAAAACTGGTGGAAAACTCAGTACGTTATTATTGTTAAATAAAATATTTGCATACTCTGCATATCCTTTAAAATCTATATAACTTTCATTTTTTGTATTTCCATTAAAATATATTGTCCATCTTTCTATATAAATCTGTTCATCCTTGGGCTCGGATGTCATTTCAACCACAATTATTTGATAATCTCTGCAATTAAATAATTTAGTATAACTAATCTATAACAAAAATTGAATTCACGGACGTACAGATCGAAGATCGTACCGATAAATTACACCAAGCATTGGTTTCACAGCAAAATGACTTGCTAATGGCGAAACAAACTGATACATAAGAGGCAAATGACCAAACTTTTTAATTAGGAAAGTGGTATAAGCAGGAAACGATGGTACGCATGGTGGCATTATTACAGTTTGGGGTATTTGATATTGTGGAATCCACCCATTAGATGTAACAGGAAAAGAGTGACCTAAAGCATGATACTTGAATTGTTATATATTCTACTGTGAAACACGTCTTAATGTATAGCATAAAATATTTTTCGAATCTTAAATAGCTGCACCATAATATAAATTTTTACATAAGTCTGTATCAAACCTATCGCTGTCGCCGATGTAACAAATGGGAAGGTAGACAGCTTTTTGTGTTCAAAAAAAATAGAACCAACAATCTCTCTTCCAAAAAGATTATTTCTTACATTAGGATTAAATGTAAGTTCAAACAGAGCAGAATGATTTGCACGAACTATCATTTCAGAAGGTGTTATATTAAAAATTCCACCTACATCTATGGTATAACAAATTAATTAAAATGTCATATTACGATAGCAACATTATATAAATTACCTTTCTCCCAGGTAACCAATATATTTGAATTATTATGATTTGTGAGACATATTGCATGAGGTATTCTTTGAATAATATTTTCTGTATCTACATCTGCTTGACCAAAATTAAAATACTGCTTTGATAAGGATACAGGAGGTAAATTCCCCAATGTATCAACCGCATCTCTCATGTATCCTTTAAAGCCTTTTTTTTCTTTCCAAGGGTAAACAATATAATCGGTATCATTTTTTTTCAAAGACAAGGAGCCGTGTAATTCTATAATAATCGGTTCCTACATTTTTAACCAATGTTTTAAGCAATAAATAATTTTCTTTCGATAAGAATTATAAATCATTATTGGTTAAATTTTTTTATTTACATGCTGTAAAATTAAAACGACTAAATAATAAGTGTATCTATCTTCTTTTGGCGATGTAAAAGTAATTGTAATATATTTTCGAGAACAAGGATCAATGACTCCGTATCTTGTATCTACTTGAAAAGGTTTATGTTTATCGTCTATATTGAACATAAAAGTTGCAGCAATTTTAGAATTATTCGTTAATTTAATTCGCCTCTTAACCTCAGGATTCTCGTTTGTACAGTGCATGAAAATGTTCGTTGTTGAACAAGTCACTTCAGGACCTGTTCGGATATTAAAATACGAAATATACAAAATGTATAAAAAAAACTGAAGCGTAATAAAATAAGACTTGATGCAAAAATAAATCGAAATAGAATTGTTTCGTTGGTGAATTAAGTAAAAAAAAAAAATTAAGTTCTAAACTTGTTTGAGCACAGATTTATATTACTTTACTATTATTTATTCCGTAGTATGTGAAACAGACGTTGTATATTGTTGAGCATATATTAAAAAATAGATAATTTTTTTAATTAAAACGTGCGCATTGATACATCTATCTACGATAAATACCGATGCAAGATCCGTAAACGATAATTTTCATACACGCTCCACTGCTATCTACGATCATAAAATAATCAACATTCTTAGAAGATGCGACAAGTGGCCGATAACGTATCTCGCATAAAAATGTTTCATCAGGAGCTAGAGTCCAAGTATAGGAACATAAATAAAATACATGATCCAAAGGATTCGTAGTCGGATCTCTTTGAACTTGATATATTTGGTCTCTCTGTAAGTGAGTAAATCAAATAAAAATGTTCAATTTGTCGAAAACGCGATTTCGTCGTAAATAATAAAGTTGGAAAAAAAATGTAAATATTTAAAAATAGGATTACTTACACAAGACTCGTTCCATAGGTCTATAGTTTTTACCGCTGTTTTACCAAGTTCCACATCTCCGTAATCGAGCTTAATTACTTTGGTTTTTCCCGAAAAATCGATATTCATATCTTGAAATCTGATCCTTTCAACTGGAAAAAAATAAGAGAAAAAAATATAATTTTTACGGATATTCGTGTATTTTTATTTGAAATAAATCTTGTCGAGATCGACGATCTCGATCTCGCGTGTCTCGGTTTCTCTCGACTATGGGAGATATGTTCGTTTTGTTTTGATACGCAAAGGATGACGTATCCGTGAAGACGGTGAATCGAATCTAAACGATTCCGTGAAACGTTTTACATTAAATCTTGCAATTCCTATTTTCTCACGGATAATCCCTGAGAAATTAGTCAGAGACATCATCGAGTGGTAATCGATGGTGACGTTACCCGTATACTTTATGGCTTTTTGACAGTTCCTGTAAAAATGGCTCGACGGAATGTTTTACATCTTCTAGGTTTATTATTTCTTGCGAATAATTGCGTGAATTATAGTTCGTGCGCCAATTATGACCATTACGTTGAATGTAAGTCTTTCAGAAAAAAATGCAACTGATTTTCGATGTTATTATTAAAATGTATATTTAATGTATAACCTCTTCACGTAGATGGTTTGGAGTCGGAAAAAGTTTGCCATATACTTGGTAAAACGTCAAATATCGATCTTAAAAGTGGTGCGGCAATAGTAAAGTCGAGACACATGTTCGACCGATGGAACGTTCATAGTAATGTTCATTGTAAGTTCATATTTAAGACTACTAAAGGCAATGGATTATTTGGAGTCATTCAAAAAATGTCTTTCAGACGAAATGGAACACAGTGCTTAGATTATGTACAGGTAAATAGAATTTACTTTTATATTCAATGGTTCTTGCGCTAAGCTTACATTAAATTTGCAACGAATCGTATTATATGTAAAAAAAAAAAATGTTGAAAATTCATTTCAGTTTAAAAGAAAAGATAATTACAAAACAGAGAAGTTTTGTGGCTCCCTTGACCATAGTAAAATAAAATATTATGTCGTTCCTGAACCAGAACATAGCGTGTATTCGTCTAAATTGCCACCATTAGCAAGGATTTATGCCGAGTATGATCCGATCAATGATAAATCTGCTGCAGAACTAGAAACTGAAATATTCATTTCGAAAGAAGAATTAAAAGATGGGGAGTTCCTTGCTCTCAACATTGCTTATACTTCTTTTACAAGTAAGTTTGCTTAGTCTTAATAATATTGAATGTACATCACAATAAATTGTATTTTAATTATAATTTAATATTGCAGACTGCAGTAAAGTGGACTTAACTAACTACACATCGATTGGTCACCATGCCTGTATGTTGAACGACTTCTTTTGTGATGACATTTTTAATTGTGCACCAGGTGTTTGTTTGGACGAGGACAAATGTCCAAATAATACGAATGAAATCATCAGTACCGGCACCGGTACGAAAGTAACAGTGGGCGCAGTCACTACCTTGATTTTATGCTTCATAATATTCGTAATGTGTTTATGGGTATGTAAAAGATCACAGAAGTTATGTTGGTCTATGGACTGTGCCGATCCAACCGTGTGCTCGAGACCAGGGCCATTACCACGTGATACCGAAGGATCTGTAAATATACCAGTTCCTTCGGCACCGATGCTAGAAGTTGCGGTCTCTTCCTCAGTTGCTGATAAAGATTTGCCACCTAGTTATGATTCACTATTTCCAGAACAAAGTAATCCTGTTAGATCATAATCGTAAATATGAGTTACTGTCTGTAACTAATACATATTGACAGCGTATTATCTAATGTTTTAATTAGATATTGCTGTGCACAATACAGTCTTCAGATATATGGTATGAATGAGTGCCTTTCTGAATGAACCAGATATAGTCACATAGATAAATGCTCGAAAGAAATATTGAATTTTTTTTAGTATTTTATATCAACTTTTTTGTCAATATTGTATACACTACCATTTATGATACTAAACAACATTTTTATATTTTGTATTACTTATTTTATAAAAAAAAAAAAAAAATACATGTAATTGTAAGAAAGAAAAAAATTATACTGAAATACAAGTACAAGATTTGTAACGTATAAAATATAAACGGCCACGAGGAAAGGTCAATTATTCAGCAACTAAAAGTTATTTTACATCGGCATTTTTTTTTNATTACAAAACAGAGAAGTTTTGTGGCTCCCTTGACCATAGTAAAATAAAATATTATGTCGTTCCTGAACCAGAACATAGCGTGTATTCGTCTAAATTGCCACCATTAGCAAGGATTTATGCCGAGTATGATCCGATCAATGATAAATCTGCTGCAGAACTAGAAACTGAAATATTCATTTCGAAAGAAGAATTAAAAGATGGGGAGTTCCTTGCTCTCAACATTGCTTATACTTCTTTTACAAGTAAGTTTGCTTAGTCTTAATAATATTGAATGTACATCACAATAAATTGTATTTTAATTATAATTTAATATTGCAGACTGCAGTAAAGTGGACTTAACTAACTACACATCGATTGGTCACCATGCCTGTATGTTGAACGACTTCTTTTGTGATGACATTTTTAATTGTGCACCAGGTGTTTGTTTGGACGAGGACAAATGTCCAAATAATACGAATGAAATCATCAGTACCGGCACCGGTACGAAAGTAACAGTGGGCGCAGTCACTACCTTGATTTTATGCTTCATAATATTCGTAATGTGTTTATGGGTATGTAAAAGATCACAGAAGTTATGTTGGTCTATGGACTGTGCCGATCCAACCGTGTGCTCGAGACCAGGGCCATTACCACGTGATACCGAAGGATCTGTAAATATACCAGTTCCTTCGGCACCGATGCTAGAAGTTGCGGTCTCTTCGTCAGTTGCTGATAAAGATTTGCCACCTAGTTATGATTCACTATTTCCAGAACAAAGTAATCCTGTTAGATCATAATCGTAAATATGAGTTACTGTCTGTAACTAATACATATTGACAGCGTATTATCTAATGTTTTAATTAGATATTGCTGTGCACAATACAGTCTTCAGATATATGGTATGAATGAGTGCCTTTCTGAATGAACCAGATATAGTCACATAGATAAATGCTCGAAAGAAATATTGAATTTTTTTTAGTATTTTATATCAACTTTTTTGTCAATATTGTATACACTACCATTTATGATACTAAACAACATTTTTATATTTTGTATTACTTATTCTATAAAAAAAAAAAAAATACATGTAATTGTAAGAAAGAAAAAAATTATACTGAAATACAAGTACAAGATTTGTAACGTATAAAATATAAACGGCCACGAGGAAAGGTCAATTATTCAGCAACTAAAAGTTATTTTACATCGGCATTTTTTTTTTGTAGTTTATAAGTCTTTTAATATTGGAAAAATACAGTATTTAATAAAATTTAATATTTATATGAGATTGTTTTTAATTTTTATTAAAATGTTTACGACTTATTAGTTAATTACCACGTATTAAATTGTAAAATTATTTATCATACTATCTCTGTATTATCTACTGATCTTTTTCCGTTGGGATATGTTCATGTAACCATAAACAAGCATTGATAACGTTATCAATTTCAACTGTTCCCGATGCCAAAGGATGGTTATCTTCGTAAAGTAGCATCCTGCAATTTTATGTCTCTATATTATATCTTATTGTAAACGAATGTAAGCGACTCGTATTTAAAAAAAAAAATTTTTTATGTGATTTGTGATTTGTGATTTCTATTTATAAAATACCCACTTACTTTGTTTTAACATTGTTCGCTTTAAGACGTTGATACCACAATTTTCCTTGAGACGGAGGTACACGTAAATCGTTCGAACCAATACATAATAAAGTTGGAGCTTTTACTTTACTAACGTGAATAATTGGAGAACACTTAAACATTTTTACAAGCATCTCCAATTGATCCGACTCCGAGACTGATGTGCTTTCATCGAAAAGGTAATTAATTTCGGCAGCACACCTGAAATTGAATGTATTGTGAAATTAATGTCTAAAATAAAAATTTTCTATAACATGTTCATCTTTTACATTGTTGTGTTATCTTTTTGCTTTTTTATTATACTTTGTTCTACAATTAAGCTTACTTAATTCTTTCTTCTTTACTCAGAGCATTGCGACTGCAATATAATTGAAGTAATTCAGAATTATGAAATATCTTTAAAAATATATTAATATTTTACCAGTCTGGAATATCTGAAATAGTGAACATAGCAACGATGTCGATTACAGGATTCCTTGCAACAACAACTTTGTACAAATCCTGAAAAAATAAATTGCTGTACTTTACTAAATTATTAATTTATTAATTTTACAGATTAAGTGAAAAAATATATGTTTAATGTGCTAAATTAAAAAAACTTAATAATTTATGAACCTACTGGATATTGGCCACTTAAATGAGTTACTAAAAACCCTCCGTGTGAACCGCCAGAAATTCCTATTTTTTCTGGATTTAACCACGAATACTTCCGTAAAGTTTCTTGTGTAGCAGTCACGCAATCCTTCACATCAATATTTCCAACTTTTCCTTGAAGGTATTCAACATTCTTTGAGCCCATTCCGGTAGAACCACGATAGTTGACTTGTACCACCGCGAAGCCTTATATGGATAACGTTTTTTTTTAGCAAAATTTAAGATCTTTATGAATCGATCAGATAAATCGACAATTACCTGATAAGACAAATAAAAAGTAATCGAGTATAAACGTATTTGCATAGTTAGAATGTGGTCCACCGTGTGGTACAATTACCAGTGGTACGGATTTGTCGTTTCCACTTTTTGGTCCAAAATAAATGAAGTTGAAGTGTTCTAGAATTATTAAAAAATATTTAGTTTATATTTTTCGATTATCGGAATAGCAAGTTACACTTACTAATTTCTTCATCGTTATCGTAATCATATTCACAAGGCTCGTATATTAAGTTTTCAGAACCTGGAATCGTTGCCGAAACTGAAACTCTACTTCTTTTAACATGACCATTATTAATTGTTTCTGAGTTAAATCTTCCTACTGTAAGGAGAGAAGGCTCCAAAAGAGATGTTTCCGAAAATGCAATGAGATCATCTTTTACATCCAAAATAGTAAGGCTGCTTTTATCATTTTGAATCTCGGTTATTGTTTTCGTTTCTATAAATCAAGTTTTTGTTATTGATAATTTATAAAAGGAAAAAAGTTTAGTAAAAGATAAATGTATTTAAATTTTTTACTTGTATCAATGATGTAAGAACGCGTATTATTCTGCTGAGGTGTGCTTAAAAATATATACCGCGAGTCACTGCTCCAACATCGACGTGGTAAACGGCCGTATAAACCATAGAATTTATCAGCATTTTTAATAGGTATATTTGAAGATACAATATCCACAAGTACATCAGCCTAAATGAGAGATAATAATATAAGCTGTAACAAAATGAATATTGTACTGAACATTTCGATGTATGGATACCTTTGAAATTTCAGAGTTGAACTCAAGATACATAAGTCTATGGGCATTGTGATGAGCACCACCTGCTTCTCTTTCTAACCAGATTAGGTGTTTTTTATCAGGACTAAATCTAGGACAACGGACTGCACAGTCATCGTTTGAGATTTTTTCTAAAAAATATATTTCTATTTAATCTATCTAATCTATAAAATCTATTTTAATAGATGTGCATAATCTTTAACTGAAAAATATAAAAAGCTGAAAAATATCATAAAATATTTCTTACTATACTCTCCATTTTTCAATAAAAATATCCAAGAAAGCCTATTAGTGCAGGCAATAAGACCTAAATGTCTTGGTTCGTGTTTCCATGCTACACCAACAACAGTTCCACTATCTTCAGCCCATAATACTTGACCAGGTGATAGGTCGTCTGGAATACCCGAGAGAGCTGAAATTGTATCTGTTGACGTATCAAGAACAGCCACAACTGGATGGTGTTTACCTACCAATTGTTCTCCCCAATGAGGCTTGTAAATGTATTCGTTACCCTAATCAAAATATTTTATGAATTGAAATTTAAATTGCTTGCACTACATTTATATTAAACATAAATCCTTACCACTGTTACTTCATCTTCTTCTTTTTTATCTTTATCTTTTTCATTAAGAGGTTTCTGTTTATAAAATGGCTCAGATTTTGGTAGCTTTTTTTCAGCAATATATAATACCTTTGTTTTGTCCGGAGACCATTCAAACGAAGCAAATTCAGCTGACAATAAAAAGAATAACATTTTTTTTGTAATTCTTCTTAGTAATTACTATATATATATATATTAAATATATAAAATTAACAATTACAGTCTGTGTACACATCTCCGTGCACATCTAAAGCTGCTAAATCATAATTTTTCACAAGCTTTTGTTTATCCCAAATTTCAATGAATTGTTTTGTGGAATTCTCAATTGTAACTTGTCTTAATATAGCCTTACGCTGTTCATCTTCAGTGGAGACAGACAGAGACCTTAAATAAAAAAGATCTTTTTAAATATATATCTTAACACCGTATATAATTTATATTTTTATAATAAATAGGCATCGTACTCTGTTGTAATATCAATGGGAAAGTTTTCAGACTGTACTTGTAACTTTGAATCTAACAAGTGAGTCTGACAAAATTTCTGATTTGTCTTTCTCTCTAAATTTCTTTGAGACCATGCACTTAAAATTAATATTCCATTGTCACCTCGATTGAAAATTTTTGCACCACTTAAAGATGGATTTCGTGCAAGTGTTCTGTATAAATTGACAATTTTATCAACCTATAAAATATTTCGAACCTCATTTTATTTAATTTTATTTAAAAATGTTTATAGCAATCACGATTTAATATTTTTAATTTATGCGTACCTGACTCGGTGCCATCCTACAAAAAGATATTAATTCTATCGTTTGTCCTCAGAATCTGTTATCAAACTGCGATGATATGGTATAAACAGGCTTTAAAAACTTGATAAGGTTCAAACACTGATAACAAGTGTAAATAATTAATAATGCTAAAAATTCATGAGACTACATTACGTTGCGATTTCATTCTTCTTAAACATCGATTTGTAAATAAAAAATATAAATATAGCTGTGTTAGTAACTCAGGTTTCCTTTAAAGGCAAGAAAAATATTATTTTAGAATTAAATTAAATTTACTTTTCTACAAATTAAACTTCATTCTTTTATAATCTTACATTTACATTTGCAATTTTAATCAAGAATATTATTAATTCTCTACTTTTGTATCAAAAAAGTTTGATTCTTAAGTTTGTAGCAATGGAGGAAGAACAGAACATCATTGGCGCTGCCTTCGAAATCATCTTAATCGATAAATAAAAATTTTATACGAATGAAAAAGAAAAGCTACGTATTATTGGGATAAAATTTTTTACCATAAATTCTGTATTTTTTTTTTTTTTTTTATTTAACATCAATTTGTAATATGCTAGTGTATTACCAACATAATGCAAATTGTATATATTACAATAACAATAAAACAATACTACATTGATTTTACTCTAGCAATTAATCAAAGAATACAAAAGAAATCTATTAGAACAGAAAAAATTTATTTACAATCTATAATTTTACTCTTATTTAAGTCAAATATTTCGTATATACAATTCGCACCAATTACTCATGGCCTTAATAACCTTGGCGTGAAACACATTTTTTAAAGATCGTATAAAAATAATTTGTAATCATTTAATCATTTTATAATTGATCGAAATTATTATCCTCCATCTTTAAATCAAAATTAAACGAAACATTATAAAAATACAAACTACTGTACAATTATTAAGACCACTTAATTGACGAAACAATTCGTTTCGAAGTTACATTTTAATTATTCTAAATGTTCATATAAATGTGTGGGTAATTTAGAATCTTAAAAATTTCAAACAATTATCTGCAAACTAGTGTCTTAATTTTAAAAGCAATTTAAAGAGATTTCTCGATCAAACATATGCTGTGAAATGAATTCCGCTTCGAAAGGTGCGTTATCTTTACATTAAAATCAAATTATCATATAAATCAATATACATACATATACATATTATATTTAGCTATTACTTATACCAATATCAGTCGTGCATTCGTTAAAAGTCATTTATAATTCATTATACATATCCCAAGTAGTCTATAAAAATTCAAAAAACATTTCCCTCGATCCTCCTATCCTGGTTAACAATTCCAACTGCAGGATATTCGCAACATAAATTCATGATTACTCCAAAGATATGAAAAAGTAGACTTTTACATATTCAAATGACACCATCAAAATACATGTACAAAATACAAATTGTATCTGTAAGGACTACTTTCAGTGTTCACGGCTAATATTTATCATATAAAATATAAAGCAATGTTTAAATTAAATAAAAAATAACCTTGAGAATTCTTAACAGAGTGCCAGTCGTTTGAACATGATTAATAATAAATATTTCATTCTAAAAAAAATTTCGTTTCAGAATACTGTTACATCCAACGGATTTTAATTGAAAATTTTATACTATTAATCCTCACGATACAATTCTTTTTTTTAGAAACTGTTTTAAAATTCTTTTTAAAAACATATTCAACTGTAGTTGATTCGATGGGTAGCCTATAAATTATAAAACTAATTTTAAAATAGTGCTACTGTCGGTCTCCTGAAAATATTGCACGAACTTAAAAAAAACGAGAATAAGAAAGTTCGCCAACATCATCGTAATTACAAAACTAATAGCTGATCTACGCAACTCTCTTGGTCAACCAATCCCTGTATGAAACTAGTGAATCGAATTAAGAGGATCGTTTGTAATTCTGCTAAGGTGCAAAAGGGGCTCGGCACTTTCAATCGGCAAATTTCCCTTTCAATTGCCAAACAGAGCTGCTTTCTGCCTGAATTGCTCTCGTCTTGCCGCTTTATCCTCTTCTTCTCGCTTTCGTTCTTCCTGTTCCATGCGGATCTCGTCTTCAAATTTGCTCGTCTTCCGTAGCTGCTCGATCTGTGAACATAGTAATTGATGCACCAGGAAACGTTAATTAACACGGACACGCTTTCGCAAAGCTTCAATTTGTTATGGCTGTGATTTCTTTTATCATTGTTCACCCGTTTACAATTTCATCGATCGCATATGAAGATCACAGAAAAAATGAGATAATTTACATTTTTTTGTTTTTTCTAGAAAAAAGCAATTTTGAAGTTACGTTGAAAACGTTTTGAACATTTCAATTTGATGCAATTTACTTTCTTTTTAATTCTAAACACTATTTAATTGGATATTTTAATAAGGCTATTTTTCTTTGAGTTGTTTAATCTCCATGAAACCAATAAAATATTTTTTTTCTACAAATTGAATCATAAATCTTGAGTGTGTGAGTGAATCATTTTTTTTAATTTCCGTACTTTCTCACCTACTTCCTATATGATTAAAACAAAAGATATAATTTATACCTTAGCCTCGAAGAAGTGTTTAGCTCCCGTTACTCCTACTTCATCCACGTCAACCTCTGTAAGACGTGCAAGCTGCCCCAACCCGGAATTCTGTTCTAATTCACCGGCATGTGCTTTGCGGTAGATCAGTAGAAACTGTAACAAGTTAAAAACCATGTGCGTCTAGAGATAAGATCGAACGATTGAGTATTACGGCGAATGCGTATCATTTCTCTACCTGCGCTTAAATAGAGTCTGATAGATTGAAATTTAATTGCTCGATATCTTGACGTAAAATTCATAATTATTTAAAAATCTGGCAACGTTCGACTCCTATCGCTAATAGCCTCTACTTCGATTCCATATAAAAGGATCTACATCGAGTGAAACGATGAGTAATGAGGAAGGTAAGCATTGGTCAGCGTGTCGGGTTCAGTGACGCGTATGATTCACAGTGATCTATGAAACGGACAGTCGTCGATCGCTTGTATGGAGATCGCTTTGTTCGCGGACCACGAAAAGTCACGTAGGAATGTCCATCAAGCATGCATTTGCATCGGATCCGAGGACTTTCTTCTGGCATGCACGCGTGTCTTCGCATTCGCGATTTATCCTTCCTCGAACACAACACAAACCGAACATCACTTTTCTAGCGAAAGTTTCCTTTAACGCGATGCAGATACACTTCGCACGCTCCGATTTTTCAATGCCGTTGCAAAATTCAAGCAGCGGTATGCATACCGTATAAAATTCTAAGACCACTAACTAATTTTATAAACACACTGTGGATTTTTATGCATTTATGGAATATCTGAAATATTCATAATAATAATCAGTTAATAAAACAGTTGTCTATACATGTCTAGCTTCTATTTAATTTAATTATATTAGTAAAAATGTAATTTGCTTAAAAATCTGCGCTTTGTCCCTTTTACAAAATTTTGATTCGAATTGGGCTTAAGACTTTTTCGCAACAATGTATGCAATATCGGGAATAAAAAGCAGGAAATAATTTAATTTACGTAACTAGTCCGATCTACCGGAAATTGGTGCCTTTGCGAATACTTTCCACGGCTAACGATAGTTTCACTATCATCGACGACGAGTAGAATCCTTTGTCTCGTATACGCTTTACATTTCAACGAAATTGTTTTATTTCTGCTCGTCGAGTATTGCGTTTAATGCGTAGCTGCACGTGTCATACCCTCCATAAAAATAGTTCAACCCATGGGGTGCTCGACGCGACGTTCTTTCAGCACGGTCGGTGTTTGTTCTCCATGTGTGGCCCTGGCACATTTGTGGGGGTCAAGCAGGTTCTATTTCAGTGAAATGCACCATGAACTGGTTTTACAGTATTTTTGAAACACGTGTTGAAAGATGGATACTAAACATGGACGGTACGCAGTGTGAAGAAATTTGTTTAATTAACACCTTTTTTCACTTTCCAAAGAGTGGGGTAAATTAACTTCCCTATTAGAACGAGGGAGACCATTTTTCATCAATCTGAAATTTCTATAGAAATAATGCACGCTGGATTAGTAATTTTTAAATTAAATACTTAAAAAAACTAACGAAAGAATTGAAACAATGGTAGCTAGTCTTAAATTAATTTGTAAAATAATAATACTTCAATTTTTTTCTTGCTAAGTGGTCTAAGAATTTCACATAGTAAGGTATTTCATAATGGAGGAAGGAGAAATGCTGAATGGTCGGTCCGTGTTCATTGAAGTTCTCGAAAATGAACACGATAATCAACGCGTGAAATCGCTAACCTCGCGGAAGGAAATGCGTCCATCGCCATCCTCGTCCACTTCCTGTATCATTGCCTTCAAACCAAGGTGCGTCTGCGGTGCTCCTAAAACCTCCATCATACGTTTGAGTTCGGATAAATCGAGGAATCCATCGTGGCCAGCGTCGAATCTGAAATTAATCAAATATATTAGTTACAAATTATTGTCCTTTTCAATATCTGTATTAATCATTTTTGTTCCAGCTACAAAGGGAGGGAAAAGAAAGAAATACTAACAACAATATGACTATATAACTACTGCAAATTATTTTTACTAAATAAAATAGCTAAATTTCATATGTACCAACATAATACATCTCTGATTTGTAATGGCGCCCCTGCAGCCCTTAGGAACGAGCCGCTGTTGCTGATCAGAGTGAATCAAACGACTCCACAAACGTGAACATCCTGTTGGAAAGGTTTTTCCACCGTTAAGTTTCCCGACCAATGTCTGGCCGCATTTTTTTTTCTTTTTCTTTTTCTTTTTCTTTCTCTTTTTCTTTTTCGCGTATCTCCGCATGAATGAATGCAAACGAAAGCGTTCGTCCCGCTTTAAACGCGTAAGTCGTTACTTTAATTAGCGTGTAACGCAATTATATCGAAAGGGGGAACGTGAGAACGATCGACAATCGGTGGTGTACCGATTTCGAAAGTGGGAACAAGAGAATGTCAACGGGTTGAGAGTTTGTTGCGGCCTGTCCGCGAGCCGGAAGCTCGTGAAATCGACTTTCCGTGTAAACGATTCCGATAGTTGCTCGCGAACAGCTTTCCAAGGGAGTTACCGCCACGCGTATATATTTCACTGTTCCCTGTCGATTCAACGAAGCACATCGCTTTGATAAGATCGAATCACGGAATTCCATCGGATCGGCTCCAGTTCTAAAAACTTCTACCGATTTGAAATATTGGCTAGAAACGTGGTTAATTTTCTTCCTTATTTTTTTTTTTTATTACCAGCTATAAAAATGGATTCTGTACTGCTAATTTAGTAATCTATATAATTTTTTTTGTTCATTCCTTAGCAAATTTACAGTATTGAAATTTAATTTAAAAAATAGTGTACAGTTTGTTATCATTCTTGCGATGTAATAAGTAAAATGAGTTAAAGAAAATTAGGAATTAGCAAATTATATTGCTTGAATTCATGTATCTCGGTTTCTAGTTTACAACTAACCGTGATAGAGGTTTTATCAGATAACGATATACGGTTAATCATATATTCTTTTTTTTTATTATTATTAACGCACCACCGTAATTTGACCGAGAAATGGATAAAATCTCTAGATATAAAGATAAAAATCAACGAGATGGTGGTTAAACTGGCTCTAATTATTCTGATCGACTGGTCTTCTTTGAAAAAAATGCAATAATACGCGTGTACGTGAATTATTGAGTAATTACTATACGCAGGTACGTGGATTAAATTCAAGATGATTCACGGTTTCCGATTCCTCTTCTGTTTTCCAGCGTTTTTCAAATCACTTCAGCTAATAATAGACGCACGCTCGGTAATTGTATGTGATTAACATTTAATTTCCAGCTTAACTGGAAGATAATTCTTCCAAATTTAAGATAATTCTAATAAATTTTTGTCATTTAGAAATCAGTTTTCTAAAAGCTAAAATACAGAAGTATCGAACTCACTTCTTTAATTAAAAATTACAATCCATAAAAAATGATTACATCCGCAAAGAAAACAATTTTTTATCTCAAATTTATTCCAACTTGTAACTCTTTTTAATCGAAGTGGAGAGCAAGAATCGTTCAAAGGTCGAGGTTACACGTTTATAACCACGGTCAAGCGACTCTGATCAATAAGAGTGGGAGACAACTGTATGTATATCTATTGAACTTGAAGTATCTTTCCCTGTACGCATGATTCGTTCGCGATTTCACAGTCAATTTGAATATTTAATTAATAAGTCCGTTTAATTAATTTGCACGAAACGATATACAATGCACGTGGCATTGTAGTGAATGGAATAATCCATAATTATTTGAATGATAATAAACGTTAATTTTAGTCTAATCGGTCAGCGGAGAGAAAAGAATTATTTACGAAACATTTTTATCAGCAAATTACGTCTTACCGCGATAATCGTTCCTTATTTTATTGGTTAAATTATTGAACAACTAATATTTTTGAATCTTTAATATTAATTTGTAATCAACTATATTTTTTGCAATTTTTTTTCAATATCTAGATATTCATACGTAGGAATAAATTTAAATATCATTCTGTAACTTAAAAAAAAGATAATTCTTTATAATTCTTGTCTGTAACTATCGTTAGGTAACTATAAAGCTCTATTATAATATTTCTTCGTAAGTCTTCTATCTAAGGGTTTGAAATATTATTACCTAACCTAGCGCGATGTCTCTCAAAGTACGTACAATTTTTTGATAAGTATTAAATATTCTCGAATCAAACATTTTCACATACAATATTTCCTATAAATAATAATTTATAGAATTTTCAAAAGAAATTCTCTTAGGCAAGTTTCATCCCCTTACCCTTACAGTAATTCACAGTTGAGCCTCGATATTTGCTGTTCTAAGGTACAAATAATTATAAAAGCATAGACACCGTAGTTAACGAGGTATACATCAAAGAATTGTTTCAGATTTTTTCCACCGTATACCTAAATTTAAAAAAAATTGTTTAAACTTGAAAATGCCAATCTTTTGTCGATATTATGAATTGGGGAATATACAGAACAGCCAGCTATTGTTATCGCAAAATCAATTCTTGCATCATTGGTTGTTCTTGCACGCGATTCGTTCCCCGTCGTTTTCCAAGACTATTCAGAGGGAACTGGGTCAAGGTGACTGTAGGTACTTTGCTTGATATGTTCCTCTCACCCTTCTTCTACCATTCTTTCCAAGATCGATGCAGTAAAGATTCTCCTGTTGTACTCAGAAAGACGTCATCGTCGCTCTGCGGCTTTACGTTAAAACCTTCTTTCCCAGCTACTTGATTTTTGGCACGGTTACCGCTATCGAATTTTTTTTTTTAGCAACGCGCCAGAAAACGCTGCTTTGCTTTCGATAATTCTTTTTTATAGAACCTTCGGACGATCGATATATATTTTTCATATTCAAACACATTTAACATCACTGTACGTGAATTTACAATATATATTGATCGCCCGAGGAAGCTTTTATAAGTGTAATAATGCCGAAGGCCATAATCAGATATTAATATTTACAATACTCGATATACACTATTTGTGTGCGAGTTTTTTTTTTTTTTAAGCATGTAAAGTTGTACTTATACGTGCATCAATAAGATGCATGGTGAAGATTACGGTGTCGAGAGTGTGACAAAAGAAGAACGGTACAAAGAAAAGTGCGATGGAGCGTGACTGCTGAATAGGAAGAAAAAAGTTGACGAAACAGTTTTATTGTTCAAGATTCTTAATACGACGGCATATTCGAGATGTACTTAATTTTCGCTGAGTCGCGGAACATCTCTAAAACCCGACTAAAACGTACGACAATTACCATACTATTCAATGAACTCCAAGTTTCTGAACCACATGAAAGCAACGTTTGAAAATTAAAATGTGCAAAAATAATTTGAATTAAATTGTAGGTGAAGAGGATAAGAATGAAAACAATGATGAATTTTCTTGATTCAAAATAAACGAAGACTTCTATACTGTTCAATCTGGATCGAATAAATGAAAGCTTAATTATCGCGCGTATTCGCTTCACTTTCTCGCAGAATGCATAATCGATCCGCGTTTCTGCAGCACAAAAGTGGGATTCTGTGTTATCAGAAGAAATAGGAACGCTCGGAATGTGGCTCCAAGTTTGGAGAACATGTCGTTACAACACGGGGCGAACCGTTACTTCAAAACCATTCGCAAGAATCACGCGTTCTGAATACATAAACGATGTTAGAATTTATTCGACAATGCGGCTAGGTAGACATCGTGAAGATATTTCATATTGATCGGGTTCGATGCTTTTATGGGCGAAAGAATGCTGTGGCCTAGTGTTCAAGATGGAATTGTCTTTCAACCTAATTCTTTTTTCTTTGCAAATAACTATGCTAGATTTCTTTTTATATATATATATGTGTGTGTGTGTATGTATAAATAGAATTACTTTTGGAATGTTGGAATATTTATTTTAAATAAAAAAATGAAACGACTTAACAGATCTCGTTCATAAGTTTAATTTGCGCTTTGAATCAAGAGCAGCCGTCCATTACGGTCCAACGAGTTCAATTTAATCCCGCGTTTCGTTTGGAAATTGATTGAGAGAATTAAACGCGAGTGACGGGCTCAACGTGACGAATGAATCACGCCAGTGTGTACTTAAACTCGTGTGAATCAAAGTGTTACGTGTACGAAACGAGTTAGTCACGAGAACGAATTCACCACGCACGGTGCCTGATAACTTCCGGTACCGCGACGCGTACCCTCCGTCGCATATGAAATTTGGAAACGACCAACCTTTGAACGTGTCCCCCATGAAAAATAATTTCCCTGCATAGTATGGTTAACAACATGGAACAATGTAATGAATACGTTATTACCGTGTGTTACTGGTTTTTACGATCACGCGTACAGCTATACAAACGATCGTCGTCATATCGTACGCAAGTGGAATTTATACCTCTGACGTGTATGATTTAAAGGCGACGAATGTTCAATAGACCAATGTGCTTCTGGTGTTTCGAGTGCAAGGTCTTCTGTTATTTATTACTGGACAATTTTAGATGCTTTACACGGTAGCGGTTAT
This sequence comes from Ctenoplectra terminalis, assembly GCA_019453375.1. NCBI lineage: Eukaryota > Metazoa > Arthropoda > Insecta > Hymenoptera > Apidae > Ctenoplectra > Ctenoplectra terminalis. The sequence goes on along the minus strand of SMSQ01025889.1, from coordinate 1,338,476 downwards.
TCAAATTACACCACTTTTGAAGAACACAGTTTGTCGAATAATTTAGATACATTGCAAATTTTCCAGTTACACTAAATCGTATTAGACCCGATGCGGACGAGCAACTTTTATCAACGCGATCTCGTTGCGATCATATGTTTATCTTCGTTGTTTTTGACTTGGAAAACAAAGAAAGATACATGATCGCGTCTGTTCATTTTGGGGCTTACAATATCTATGAACCCTAAAATTTTTATTAGAAATGACAAATAATAACACTGATCATTCTACCATGCAACCAACCACGACATTCGCAAGCTAACAGCGGAAGTAATTTATCCTAACATCTTGCTGAATTATTATTTCATGACGCTAATATACAATAATACTGTGCGCCGTGTGTGATCACAGAACATTGTTACAATTCATATTTTCTACGTGGGAATAATTTATGACAATTGAAAAAACAGATCAAACCTTTGTTCTGAAAAATCGTATTCACGTAGCAAGTGAACTCGTCCAAAGAAAATCGTGAAAGGTGGAAAAGGCAATGTTGTAAGAACAAGAAGTTAAAAATGACTGGCTTTTACACACTGAAAAACCAAAACGAATTCCATTCGAATTGCAATCGAGGCGTATAACAAGCCGCGCCACGGTTTCTTTGTCGCGTAAAAGTAAAAGGTTGTTCGGTACTCGCAAATTTCACAACGCGATTTCTAGCGTTTTAGATAGTGTTTCACAAAACTGTTCTGTCTTAGATACAACTAGCTGATGCACTTGTTCTCGCGTGCAAAGTTTACATTTTTTTTAATTATATTCATAAAAATTTGAATTTGCATAAAACACCACGGCCTAGTTAAAACGTATGCACTAATCGTGTGATCTGATGTTAAAATTAGTAAATTTAAAAAATGAGTTTATCGGTTTGGCTGCTGAGTGACTCAATTTCTAACGATGGAAATTTAACACAAATACCAAAGTATCCGTACTCGATGTTATCATATTTTTAATGGTTTCTTTAGCCTAATCGCATTTTCTAAGCTGCAGCTAAGTGATTTTTAAACGTATCTTAATGTGGAAACTATTTACTTGCGAAAAATTGAATGAAAAGTTAGGTTTATAAATAAATATTAGCTTAACGGTGAATAAACTCTGTTTAACGCAAAATAAATTTTATAATTCGGTGAATCTTAATTGCCTTGAATCGTAGGTTAATTAATTTTCTAAGCGTACATTAATAAAGACATAAATATATTCTTTTTGATTTACAAGTATCCTGAAAAATATTCAATTCTATAATTCTGTGAATTTTAACAGTGTAAAAGAGTTCTTTAAAATTTAAAAACAATATTCTTTTCGTTTTCAATTCGAGGATTGTACGAATTCGAAGTAGAGGGATATGGCCATCGAAACCGGAAGTAGTGAACAGATAAGTGCAACCTACGTGGTTGCATCCACCAACTAATGACAAGCTATACGTTTACTATCAAATTACAGGCAACTTATATATCAGAGTATGGCGCAAAAGAGAGACACTGATTTATAGTCATCCGAGCGTGATTATACTTAAAACATTTATTAAGTGTAACTAATGCATGATAAAAAAAAAATTAGAAAAGTAAAAATAAATAAAAAAAAGATTAAAATTTGTGAAAATCTGATCATCGAACTACAAAGTATATTCTAAAATAATTAGACAAAATAAACATTTGAATTCTTTAATGGGTCGTCAAATAATTTGTGTAAATAATTTCTTAGCTATTTTAAGTAGCTCTTATCTAGCTCTTTCGAGGAAAAAAAAAAATTACTTCTTAGTATACTCTTCGTGGTCTCTAATACACATACTTGACATCATCATCACCTAACACAAAAAGTTGCCATAATATTGCCTTCTTAAGTAGTTAGAGTACCTATTAAACAGTTTACGATTACTACTTCTTCACAGAATGTTTACGCGTATGGGGTTAAATTGCACCCACGTGTAGGATGGTAAGGTGAGTAGTACTTGAATTTCGCTTCTAACAAGAGAATACGATTAGAATAGCAGAATTTTTAATTAAATACATAGCAATTCCTTAGGTTTCATGGAATCTACATTATTCGAGGCGTCGTATAAAAGCAAAGTTTTCAGCAAATGCAAAAATTGTGGATTAATTTTCATGGAATCTATATTTTTTTCGAAGAGCCAATCAACGTTGCTATTATGTACCAGAATTTTTAACAAAATATATACCGATCGATTGCTTTTTATTGGACCCACATTATTCGAGGGTTCTGGATAATCGATGTTTTCGAAATGGAAATAACGAATTGTTGTAAGATTGATAAAACCAAGAAAGAAGGAAAAGTGGGTAGCTAAACAGTTTCTCCAGCGATAAGGACAACTTTGATGGTGACGATGTACACAGAACCAAGTGTCTTTCCGGCCGAGGTATCATCCATCGTGCGTGATATCTATCCACATGCTTGGTTTCACGGTGAAACTTTCGTACTACTAGATTTATCGGCTATCTCTTCGTTGATCGTATAAATAATTGAACAAGGTTTATTCTATCTACGGTCGTATCAACAAGAATGTTCCTACAATAGAATTCGAAAGCGTCGTTGAAAGAAAATTATCCAAGATTTATTACATTCTTAAATAAGAGATCTTTCTAATTAAAAAAAAAAAAAAATTATTTATTCGAATCTATAGGCTGATTCCGTAAGTTAGGTTACAACTACTTCAAGCGAGATTTAAGTCAGTCTTTCCTGGAACGATAATTTAATCAATATCGATAAGAAACTTTTTTTTTTATTACCCTTAACCATAAATTATATTACCGGTTAAAAAATAATATTTTTTAATCGTGCTAAATTCTGAAATTTAGTATACCTTCAGCTTAACATTAAAACTACCTAGACGGTCAAATCCAACAAGTTTCTTCGATAATTTTTTTAAATAATCGTTAGCTTCGATCCCCAGAATTCGTGACTTTGTGTTCACCGAAAGTAAGGATAATTGTTGCATGTTAGGGTCGAGATTTCGTAGCTAGACTACGAGATAGCTGTGCACACGACTTTTGAACATGCACAAGTGGCCGACCGTCCACCCTGCTTCTGCCTTGTCAAACCTGCTGTCCGGTTGACTCCGAAATACCTACAAGAAGAACAAGAGAGACAGAAGACAGACCTCGAGGTCGTCTGTCCTGGCCTGCAACACGACTGTATACGCTCGTGGAGACTCTTTTCTCTCGCGTGCTACGAAATAACTACGTCACGAATTCTGCCATCTGCGGTTTCGTAACGACCACCGCGTGACTTTTCCATTTTCTTTCTTTTTCCACGTCTAAGAGAATCTTCGCGCTAGACAGGTGACTACGAGAAGTTTCTGGAGTTACTTTGGAAGTTTTTAATTCAGACTTGGTCGAAGAAAATATCTTGGAACATTTTTAACGATATCTCGAGATGTTTAATTAAATGGACGTTTGATAAAATCGAATTTTTTTTTTTTTTTTTTTTTTAATCAGAGAAATAAATAAAATTTTAGAGCGGTTAAAA
>SMSQ01025889.1:1313452-1334772 GCA_019453375.1 Ctenoplectra terminalis | reverse complement strand
TTTTTTTTTTTTTTTTTTTTAATCAGAGAAATAGATAAAATTTTAGAGCGGTTAAAAGCACTTTTGATCTTTGGTGGCCATAAGAATATTCGGGGTACTTAAAATACTTAAAATTTGAAAGTTCCAAAAGTTCCATGAGTACCAAAGCACCTAAATTCTAGAAATTCTCAGAACAATCTGTGAACTTAAGAATATTAAAGTTCAAAAATTCTCAAACTGTTCGACTCCAAACTTCTATCGAATTAAAATTTCTAATTCCTTTCAATTAATTTCTCTCTAAATTTACAAATAATTTCGTAAAACACGTTTCATAAAAATGGATTTATCATTAAAACTTTATACTCGATAAACGGAGTATATTTTAATAATTAGCCGAACCTAAGACCGAAACACCGTGAGTAATAAAATAGGGCGTATGTATTGCGTTTCAACCGAAGCCCAGTGTTATTTCATTTCGTGCACTCTCGTATGTATAAAAAAGTATCTGACCAGAGGAACATGATCTGTCCGTAGGGAGTAACGTAAACTCGAGCGAGTAAACGTAAACGAGCATGAAAACCGCAGCGAATGCGCGACAGGAGCTGTGATTCACTCTCGATTTCCTTGTATCTTACCTCGCGATTACTTATCGTCAGGGAAGAGGTAAAAAAATCTTTAATAAAGATCGAAAATAATCAAAAGTAACAGAGAACTTTTACTATTTTTCGATCTGATAAGTAATTTTTATCTCGATATTAATTATTTTCTCAACTAGTCGTCTATTATTGGTTCAAATAACGAGTAATTAAAAATGGCCGAACAAAAAGTATCCATTTTGACAATTTTATTAATTTTAGCAAACACTATCGTTAAAATAAATTTTAAAGACGAAGCTTCTTTTCTGCCTACATGTTTAGATTTTGAATTTTCTCGAAAACAATATTTACGTGTAAATTGAAGAAATATCATATCTTTTATTTGCTTTCGCACAACGAAACAAAATTTTTTATTTTACGTTTTGCTTTAAAAAATGACAAAAAATTGTATTACTTTTTCAATCTGTCTCTGATAAAACGTGCTTTACAAAACAAACCAACGTATCGAACAATGCTATTCAAATTACACGATAAAAACGGATCCGTTTTGAAAGGAAAAATATAAGTCCTCCAGTTACTTCCAAGAACCTCGATTCACATTAACAAGGGACGATAAAATTCTTTCAGCTTTTTCTACTCACAATTCGCCGGTAAAATCATAAGCTGGCAGGAGAAGAAAGAAGCGGAAGGTCCTCACCTGTTGAAGGTCTGCTCGTACTGCTTGATCTCGCGACGGGACAGCTCGTGGAACTCTGTGTACACGTTCACGAATTTGTACTGCTTTTTCACCTCTTTCCCTTCTTCGAGCTCCTCGTTGATCCTCTGTCTCCTGTTTAGCAAGTTACTCAGCTCCGCGTCTGCTGGCATCGTGTTTCTTTTTAATCGCGTTTGCGATTGTTTCGAGCTATTATTGTTAACCTCTACGATTTCGATTTCGCGGCACGCGACAATCGATACGCGCGATATTCGATTTATACGAATATTTTAACTGAGTTGTAAGCAAATTTTTAAGGGAGATACGATATAAGAGAAAAGGATGAGACTTGGTTTGAAAACTACCGATATTAGTTGACAAATTTAATAGTTGGTACGGAAAACACAACTATCTAACCGGCGCGGTGAGCCAGCGTGTACTGATGGTGTGCCGAGTGGCTCGGGGAGTAGGTACCTTTGGAAACTAGTGCCGTAACAAGGTAGTGGCTCCACTGGGGGCACTCGTATTAATAAAATTGTAAATTAAATAATATAAATTTTTGATACAGTGTTACAATATACTTAATCCTGATTCTATTACTAATTCAAGACTACATTTATTATTACAACCTATGCCTGTAACTTTTCTTACATATCTCTGTACGTTTTATTTATTTTTTTTTGAAATTAGTATCGAGTATGTATTAAATAATTATGATTTCAAAATGAAATAACAATCATAACTAATATTATTGAATGTATGTAAATAAACTGGAAGTCCTTTAGACTTTTCGATGGTATTATTTTTTTTATTTTCAATAATGCATATTCCTTTCACCGAAGTTGACCGATATCGATTCGATGAATCAATTAACTAACCTTTCGACGAATTTATACGCGATAATGTGATAGAAAGTTCCTCTGAATTGAATCGTTTTAAAGATCGCGAAAATTGTCATCTATTCACGCGAATATTATAATTATTGATGCTTTTCAGCATCGTATCTTAAAACACGTGATTCAATTGTATGTAAACAGTACTTCTTGATATAGGTACCAAATGATCCTATTGCCAGCCTTCTTAATCCTCTGAATACCGAAGCCCAGAGTCCTGTGACAAAGTTATTTCGGATTCACACCGACATTTCACTGATTATTCATGGTTGCTCGAGTTCCTGACCGATACTGATCGATACAATGATCGCTCTAACTCAAGATCCTTTCAACTATATTGTTCTGTATGATTCGCATTACAATTATTTGGATTTTCGTGGTACTTACATGTATCGGATAAAATAATAGTCTCATATTTATTCAATATTTGTATGACTGCATGTATTGAATAGAATTTTACAGGTTTGTACAAAATGGTTGGTTTGTATAAAATACTGGTGATTCCGGTACCTTAAACGGTCGGGTAAATATAAACATAGATTTCTTATACGATATACATATCTACAGGTTAAATTTCAAAGACGTTACCTCAAATTATTCTTAGTTGATCGCTAACATTTAGTAGGAACAGTTCGTATCTACGTACATTCGATCTTAAATAACTATTACACATCAAACAAACATCAAACAAATCGGAAGAAAGTATCGAACGCTTAATTAAAAGTTTTTAATTCTAAATATTATCAAATATGCAAATTTCTAAACCGTAGAAGATTACTCAATAATATACCCGTGAATCATATATTGAACTTAGAGGAGATAAGATTGTGGTGGTGAACACAAGATAGACATAATGTCTTCCTCGATCGAGAAGCTAAAGAGAAAACGCACGAAACGTGAAAATTATTCGACATTTTGTAGCACTCCTGTGACAGAAAATCCTAATATATCAAGTAGCATAAGCATATCTGGGATCGATACTAATTCCTCCTCGGGTACGAACAGACAAAGCCAAAGGCACGTTCTGTTGAAGAATTTGAGAAAGGTACCAGCGAAGAAAAGAAAATTAAGGCAGAATAAAGAAAACGACCAGAAAGTTAAAAAAAAGGCAAAAAGAAAAAGATCGTTCGTCCAGATAGACTCTAATAAAGATTGGGAAACGTGTGACGAGTCCTTAGGACACTCTTCGATCAGGAAGACCACTTCCGAGTCAGAGGACCAATTATTCTTGTTTCGAGACATAGAATCTCCAGATAGGATTCGTGAAGCGCCTCGTTTTATCGAGGAATATTTGGAATCGCCCATTTTGGGATTTCGTAGACGGGAAGTCGAAAGTCCAGAAAAAATAAACTTCGAGAAGGAAAAGAGAACGTTACCCGTGAAAGAATTGCAAGTACGGTGTGACGATAGCGACGGTGACGAGGACCCGTTTATTCTAAGTAATGAATTAATTACCATATTTCAACTATTATGTTTCATTTAATAATAATAATATTAAATACGATTTATAGAGGATGAATATTAATTGTGCTTGTATTTTAGAAAAGAGTGATACGCTTAAGACCTATTCACGATACACGAACAAGAAAGAAAAAGAAGATGAGGCGAGGATTGAAAAAAGGCCAAACCTGTTGATCAATACACCGATTTCAACATCGTATAGTAATCTTCTTTGGGATAATTTTGTTAAAGATAATTATGAAAAAGTTGCCAAATATTTGAAACCACCTGAAAAGAACGAAAATGACAAAGGTACTCTACATGACAATTACTCTATTATAATATTTAGATACGTTTACTCGATAGTGGTGAACTGTATATTTTAGATACGAGTTCGGAGGAAGAAGAGAATCACGAACAAACCAAAAGTAAATTGGAATCGTTTAACACAAAATATCCTAAAAATATGAATGTCACACGAGGTTGCTGGAATAAATCTCTTAAAAAATGGGATCGTGTTTACGTACGAGATGCCAATGTGTACAATTTTTCTGGATGCGAAGACAGCGAATTTGAAACAAATAACAATACCGAAGGAAAGATGACTCTGAACCAATATTGTGAAAAACGCAGAGCTCTAAAAATAAGAAATAAAAGAAAAACAGATGATAGAGAAGATGATTGTAAAGAACAAATATTATGCAAGAGAAAGAACAAACCTACGATTAAATCGATAGAAACATTAAACATGGTAAAATTTATAAAAGATAAACAAAATTGGAAAAACGTAAAATTAGTTTAAACAATTGAATTGATTGATGTATTTATTCATTTATTTATTTATTTATTTATGATATTTTCTATTATTATTTAAATAAGATTCAATATTATCGAATATTGAATATATTGTAATTCGCGATATATTTTTTTCAAAGTACTATACTGTGAAAATTGATATACTTAATTTTTTGTAAATTATACATAGGCTATGATTTGATTATGCAAAATCAAATTTATACTGTATCGATTGATACGGCTGAATGAAAAACAAATATAATATTTAAGTTTGCATACAAAAAAGTGTGTAGTATCTTTTATTCGCTAATTTTATTACTTTTCTAATATTTTACAAACTCAAAACAATAGATTGAATTATTTTTTTCGGAAAAAATACAAATTTTTTAATTTCTACAAAAATGAAAGATATAAAAATTGCAGAAATATTAGGAAAATATATTGATATATTGGAATAAAATTATTAAAATTATTATAACCGTTGTTAAATGTATTTAAATTTGATACTTACTAACACCATTTGCTACTTGTACGCTACATTTGAGGTTAAAACTCAACATCACACACTCCAAACTTTTTCATCGATTTTAAACGAAGCTAAACACGGTTGTTGAATTTCCTAGAACTTTTTAGTTACCTATTACGCTGAAGATGTCGCAGGATTTATTCTAACATTGATTTAATTTTAGCTCGTGTTTAAATTATGTTAGAAGTTGCGATACTTCGTTCATCCTGTAGTACGAACATTCACTAAATTTAATAGTGTGTTTTCGTTGACACTCACTATCCTTGTTCTTTAAAGGAGGTCAAAATAAATGACGATCGCAGTGAACAGTATGAGTTTCTTTTTTGACTTCATACGGAGTGTGTTTCTCAAGATGCTGCAATTAATTTGGTTTAGTAAGCGAAAAGTAACAAATTCATTGAGTATATATGTGAAAACAAATACGGGAAGTACACTTGCCGTTGATTTAGATCCAAAATGGGATATAAAAAATGTAAAAGAAATAGTGGCTTCTCAAATGGGTATATCACCTGAAGATATAAAAATAATATTTGCAGGAAAAGAGCTGCATAATTCAACGATAATAGAAGTAAGTTTAAATGTTTTTTTAAGATAAGTTGTTGACAATTCATATTTTTAGAATGTAAAGTAATTTAAGTAAGATAACCTCACCTAATCAAAGATTTTGTTGTAGGAATGTGATTTAGGTCAACAAAGTACATTACATGCAATTCGAACTCCGTCGCAAAGACTTAACAAGAGCAATGCCGCAAGTACCATCGATGAGTCTATAGAAGTGTCTGAATTAAACGATAGTGGTGGAAAACCGATGAATGAAACTCTTACTGATTTACCTTTGGATGAATCAGATCCACATGAAAATTCATCCATGGAAGGTAGAATAATCGTAGCCTTTTAAAGGATAAACACAAATGGTTAAAGTTATTATTTAACATAGCTTTCAAAGTAGAACAAACAATTATAATTCTACAAAAGTATTGTTAACTAGTTATTTATACTTGCAGAGAAACAAGAACGGAAAGCACATTTTTTTGTATATTGTTCAACACCGTGTAAAGCTGTAACAGTTGGAAAATTAAGAGTAAAATGTGCAACTTGTAATAGTGGAGCGGTTACAGTGGATAGAGATCCTCAATGCTGGCCAGATGTATTACAACCAAGAAGAATAACAGTTCACTGTGAAAATGATTTCTGTCCAGCACCAATATCTGTTTCCAATGATGATATTGAATCTCAAGTTTTATATGCACGTTTTTATTTCAAATGTGGAAAGCATGCTAGTTTGGGAGAAGGGGATGAAGCGGTTCCTCTTTATCTCATAAAACCAAACTTGGGGAAAATACCTTGTCTTGCTTGTACAGATATTAGGTGATTAATTTATTGAACTTCGCACGAGCAAAAAGATATAATATTATTAAATATGATTCTCCTTATAGAGACATGGTCTTGGTCTTCCCGTGTGAAGCTGCTCATGTAACGTGTCTCGATTGCTTCAAACATTATTGTTCAGTTCGTTTACAAGAACGTCAGTTTCAATTTGATGACACTAGGGGATATTATACTCTCCCATGTCCAGCAGGATGTGCAAATTCTTTTATTCCAGAAGTACATCATTTTCGCCTTCTTACACCTGAACAGGTATATTATGAGAAATCTAGGTTTTAAAAAATGTATAGATATTAACAGCGTATACATTATACAGTATGAACAGTATCAGAGGTTTAGTACAGAAGAATATGTTCTACGCGCTGGTGGACTCCTATGTCCAAGACCAGATTGTGGTATGGGTATTATACCAGAATCTCCAGACAATGGTAGCGATGAATGTAGAAGAATTCAATGTTTTGGTGGTTGTGGGGTAACTATACACGAACGTGTCGTTTTATATGGTAGAAAAATTTTAATCCATCAAAGCAGTAATATATTTTTGTGTTTAGTACGTTTTTTGTAGAAGATGTTTGCAGGGCTTCCATTTAGGAGAATGTGAATTACAGCCATCCGAGTCTTCTAATGCAATATACAAATCTGGATATTCAATTGATCCAGAGAAAGCCAAAGATGTATGCAATATTATTTATATTACTACTTTGTATTAAAGAAAGATGTCATTTCTTGGCCTTTTTTGTTTGTTTAGGCAAAATGGGACGAAGCTAGTAAAACTACTATAAAAATCTCAACAAAACCGTGTCCAAAATGTAGAACACCAACCGAAAGAGATGGTACCTTAAAATATCAGAATAAAATTAAATTACCAACCAATTTATATTTTTAAACTTACGAGGACATTCGTTTCCAGGAGGATGCATGCATATGGTTTGCACTAGAGCAGGATGTGGTTATCATTGGTGTTGGGTATGTCAAACACAATGGACGAGAGATTGTATGGGTAATCACTGGTTTGGTTAATTTGTGACCATTCATATCATTGATATATTATTTTTGTATAAATGTAAAAAACAAAAAAAAGTTAGAAATGTGATCAGTACCACGATTATTAATTAAATGCTAGTCAATTTAAAATAATATTTAAAAAGGAATTTTATAGGATTTTGGATGTCTCCTGAAATGAGAAATAATATTTTGACATATTTTTCCATTGTACTATTTTGTAATTATATAAATTATTCATTTATTAAAATTTTGTTTTGTTATGTAAAAACTTCGCTACGCACGATCACTCTATATATATATAAGAATTACAGAATTTATATTTGTATATAAATTTCAACGAATTGTTACGAACAAAATGTGAGAGTGCTTTTACTTTTTCCTATGCAAAAAAAAAAAAAAAAAAAATGTCGTGTGTGAGCAAATTATCTTACGATTTTATAGTACTGTTTTTCACTTTGTGGAAGGTACGTGAAATGGTACGTGCACGTTTACGATATTTTATTATAATGATTATATTACCTCTAATACATATTATCTAATAACATTAGGACACGATTTTAGGACGGATTCATTTCTGTGAAATTGACATTAAATTTATATTAATTAATTACGAAGTACGTAACTAATTACTGTGACAATTTGCCAAGTTATTTCATTAATTCCGTTATTTCTATACGTTTTTACTGCTTGCATTTTCACGATATCTTTTCCAATATTTTTATGCGTTCTTTAACATTTTTGTATACTTAACAATAATTTCAGTTAGCTACGTATATCAATCTGTATTGCACCCAAAAGGATACTTGGACAACTTAATACGACTTCGTTCATACCTAGTCACCTAACTATTAAAACAAATATAGAAATCATCAAGTCGCAACTCCATACCTTCAATAAAACCATCACGTACAGAAATCAAATCGCTGTAGTTTGTGGCGCCGGCGGTGGTGTCAACGGTGTCCAAGCGGCAGCTTGGTGATCATTACTTGTAATTTCAGAATTCTGTCGGTGATGTCTATCGCTAACTGTTGTCAGATATCTCCTGTTCTCATCCGACTGTACATCATTCAATGGATCTGCGTTTTGTTCAGAATAACTAACAGATATGTGGTGTTCCTTGGAAGGGGTATCGTATTCGACACTAACAGGAGATACCGTTCCAGTTTGTTGAATGGGTTGCAAGTGCAACATTTGAGAATGGTGATGCTGTGGATGACGATCAGGCGTCGTGGATTGAACAGGGGAAGCATGATACTCGTGAACATACTCGTCGACAGGGGGAACTGTGTCTGTTCCATTTGGGTGTAAAGAATGATGTAACCCTGTATGTGGAACCGACGTGTAGGATGACATTTGATGATGTAAATGTAGATTTAAATTTAAGTAGGATTGTTGTTGCTGTTGCTGTTGTTGTTGCTCCGACAAAGTTGTAGGATGAATCCAAGCTGAGGTGTCGGTACAGTGATTGTGCTCCTGAGGAATAGAAGATAGATTCGATGGTACATATAAAGTGCACCCTGTAGCAGTGGTTGGGGATGCTGTTCCAACAACACCTCTGCTGAACACCGTGTGCGAAGAAGAAGTTGGCGATGGCGAAGGAGAGGTTGGCCACTCTTGCGTGGGCGGCAAACAAGCTGGATTCAAATTTTGCAAAGATTCTGGACTGCGCGGTGACCATCCTGGGGGTGCCACGTATGCTGTGGAATGCAAGAGTTGTACTGAACTGTATGGATCCGTGCGTTGTTCTGTAATGATCCGAAGATTTTCTTTATTTCGGATAATGTATATAAATTAGCTGTATAAATTATTCAGAGTTAAATCAATTACCTCTGCTTTGTTAGAACTTTATTAATTTAATTTCTATCTAACTTATAAAAAAATAATAAATGCAAATATTTTTATGTAATAAAAATAAAGAAATAGACGAGTATAAAATCTGTAACAGATCTAAGAACTTACCATCCTGAATGTATTTATGCCGCAGAGTATATGGCGTTGATCTGCATGTATTCCTATGACCAGCTGTAGAAACGGTACAAGAATTAGAGAGATGATTACTGACTGCCACTGACGCTTGATTTTGTGCGGCTGCAATGGCCGTAGCTGTGTTATATTCGTATCCCATGGTAGGTTGTGGTAGAAACCATGCGCCGGTGTCTGTAATCCATAATTAAATATTTTATCAAGTATTTTCAAGCACGTTTCACTTTTATAAAAAATTTCGCCAACAAATACTATATCGCGATATGCATTCAATAAGAATTTAAAATTATATTGGTAACTACCAATGTCTATAGTCAACTTACATTGCGGATAGGTCTGCGGATCAGCGGGTCTTTCTTTAGCATCGAGGAATGCCTTCGCGAAAGGATTGTATTTAATCTTCAAATTTGTGACTTCTTCGTTTTGGTAAGCTGTCACCGCTATGAATTGTGTCTCGGGATAACGGTAAGTGAGCACCTGAACATTATTTGCATATTAAAATATCTTGAAATAACAAGAGTGATAAATCGAATTAATTCTACAATGTTATTACCGTTCTTTCTTCCACAGCGTCTACGCGAACCAGATGAACCCGAGGTTCGTATTTGTGCAGCGAATTAAGCATGATTTGTCCATTTCCATTCGATTTGTTCGTCAGCTTCACTTTGGCGAACGATACCGCTTCTTTCATCCAATGGGACCCAAAGTTTGGGCTTTCAGGATGAATATAAATCGGATTTGGTGGAGCAACTTCCGCTTTTCCTCCTGGGACCCACTCTCCGTTAACATACTTCCATCTACCGAATATTCCAAAATTTTTTAGTTTATAAAAATAATCGGTATTGTTTAAAAAATGATACACTTAATTACCTGTGTGGATCCACCTGTACGAATTCAAGAAGAAGAGTGTACATCGCTTTCGGCTCCAAGCCTCTCGCAACCACTTTGACGACAGGAAACATCCGTCTGAAAGTAAAATCGAGAAGAAAAATAAGTCCTCATAGTTCCGTGCAGAAATTTTATTAGCGTGTCCCCTTTATCTTTATCTAAATTTAATTTTCGGTGGTACTAGCTACCACAAGACATTTTGTAAAGCGATAATGAAGCCGAGAGGAACAGAATTTTTATAAACACTAATGAAAGTAACACTGAAGGCGGCGGACAGCAGAAGAATCGAGCCGCCGGCAATAAAATTTTACGATGCTCACGATCCTGCGTAAAACGTTCTCCCGTTTATGCTAGTGTGCCTATGAACACTGTTCTCGTGCATGAAAAACGCGGTCGACAAACTGTAATCGTTTTTAATAATACAGGAATCGTAAAAGTAGTCGTCCAGGATACGCTAAGGCAAATATCTTTTGATCTACCGGTCGAAGATAATCGAAGATGCTTCCTTGTGAAATTTCTAGAATTAATACTAAGAAAAAATATATTTTCTTTATAAATTTGTTTTCGATTGTGAATTTTCTTTTACGATATAATTGAAACCAAGAATAATTGATCAAGTCCAGGTATGTATCTTTAAAAACAGATGTACGGGGGTTAGTTGAGTTTTTTTCAAACTTTAAAATTGTTATTTTCTAAAAAAACGGGAAAATGTGACTTACTATAGTTTTTTCTTACGATTTTTGCAAATATTCGATCACTGTGGCAATTGTTATACTTTATTAATTAGAGAAGAATGAAAGGAATAATAAGGAAACGATAAAGAATGCTTGTTATTGATCATAATTTTCTAGTTACTTTATAAAATTGCAAAAGAAACTGTAAATTGTCACTTGAATCAAAAGGAAAGAATACTATCCCGTTTCCGTAGCAAACATGGAATATTCATCCGTGTGAATCATCTAAATCCTCGTAACGATTTTGCAATCATCTTTTTTCCATTCTACATACTGCATTATTTTTTCTCCTTTTACAACGGTGTATATGAACTATTATTTTTACCTTCTGCCTCGTTCGCACCGACGCTCTAATTAATACATTTTTATGCGCGACGGAGAGCCATCTTTGCTTCGGATCTCTTAACCAAGCGGATCCTGCGAGTTTCTTAAATGTGAAACCTGTGATGTACTATTTTAAATGTGCAAATGACTCATACGTTTCGGTAAATCGTTGATACTTGATGCACCAATGTTTTTTTCCAGTTGACAGTTGCCACAGCTTTTTTTTTTCTTTCTTAATAATACAAAATATAATTTTTCAATTCATTAGACGCCGACAATCACCAATTGTAACGACGGTATCACTACTCCCTTGGCATAATTAATATTCGTACAAAAGTTTACAGTTTTACAGTTCTACACTCACCTTCCATTCTTCGTGACAATCATTTCATTGGTCAAACACTGAAATTTGGTCCACAGATCTCTGTCTTCGAGGGACAACGAAAGAGGTAATCCCTGGTTTCCGCTAACAGTCATCGCACCAATATTTTGCCCCGATACCACCGTCCTCTCGTTAGTCCTTTCTTCACGATCCTCTTCAGGAGTCGCTCGATTTTGTCTTCCTACACTGTTTCGCTCCCTTTCACGATCCTCGAGGACTTCCCTCTCGCGTTCCCGTTCGCAACAGGACGATCGTGTTGGAGAACCAGGCGTAGCCGGTGCTGGCTGCATTTTCCCTCTTCTTCGACCTCTGTGACCCGAGTTTCGACCCGGAAGAGGCTCTCGGAGATAGTTTCCTCAACTTGCGTTACTCCTGCACGATTAAATTTTCAAAAAAGAAAATTTCTCATCGAACAATGTCCTAGAGAAAGTCTTCGAGAAGGCACAAGATGAAAGGAAGAGTCCGAAGAGTACCAAAGGAAAGAAAAAATAAACGGAAGTTCTCTTTCTTTTCAATTGCTCGATTCAGTTCAATTTCCCTTCGATCGAATCAACGATTCCCAAGGATGGGGAAAAAAAATTGTCGAAGGCGGAAGAGGAGACCAAAGTGTCGAAGAAGGATGGAGAACGTATTCCTCGATTAGACTATTCGGTCCTTCGGCCGCGTGGCCGTGCTCGTAACACTTGGGCGCGATATTTCACACTAGTCGGCGAAGACGAGCCGAAGACTGACTGCTGACATATCGTCGTCTCTGTTCGACGTCTTTCTTCTCTCTGTTTCCACGATGGTAACCGTCCAATCGATGCCTCTCCACGGTTCTCCTGTTCCTCGGGTGCTAATTAAACTCTAAATTAGGAAAGCTTCGGGGACAGCATGGCGGCCCTCGGAGGCCTCCAAGACGAAATCGTCGATTGGCCACGAGGATCCATGGTCCGTGAGAGCGATTTCACTGGCGGTTAGATTCTTTTCAAAGATAGAGTATATTGGTCGCCGCCTTTCCTACGTTTCCTCAGCCAATCCATGAACGGGACCATTTTACGATTCCACGACGGTTGGTCGATCCTCTTGAAAGCACGAGGCCTGCCAGTCCGCCCACGCGACAGTCGCGAACAGTCGTCTTCGCTGGTGTACGCGCGTTCCGATCACCTCGAGCCTGCGATCCTCGATCGGTCTCTCTTTCTTCATCGTGGACACACCATTTGTTTCCTCGTCCATGCGTTCACCTGTTCACGTTCGACGAATCGGTGGTTTTTTTGTAACGATTAAAGTGTAGTAAGAGACTTGATGACCGCACAGATTAATTAAGAGACGTGTTTCGAGAAGATCCTGAGAGAGTAACGAGACCTAGAAGTGGTAGACGTTTGTTTATCGAGTTTTGAGCAAAGTGTTACCTACTACTGTGCGATTACGAAGACTTCAGGAAGAAATGGGAAGACATATGCTACATTGGTAATTATTTCTTGTTTTACCGTAATAATTTGCAGATCAGCTGATCCGGTGGGTTCATAATATTCCTGGAAAATATTTATCTTTAAAATTGAAATCCTTCCAGATATATTTTCAAATATTAATTTACATATTTCTTATCTCGATTCTTGATCATCAAGTGATAACTCGAAGTGTCTTCCTACAAGTGTAACAAATTTTTTTTTAAGACCAATCCAAGACTGTTCGATCCTTAAGAGTGTCGGAACAGCACGGCTGCAAGCGAAACAGTTAACCATTTCGACGGACAGACTGACTGACTGACCGTTTCGAGTTAAATGACAAAAATCAACAGCAAGTTACGTCGGACTGGCCGATGTATCGCGAGTAGATATTTGAGCAGGACCGTTTCTTGTTTGCTATTGTGCGCGGTTTTGGCTGGTAAAGTAACCATTCAGCCCTGACTGATATTTGTTCTAGTAATTTCGTAGAGGGAAAAGTCGCGATATCGGTGCTGCGGAGCCACGAAGAGGTAACGGAGAGTTATCTCTGTCAAACGAACACAGTATGCCATCGTCGATCCTTAATTTGTTGAACGGTGGCCTGTGCGTTTCGTTTATTAGCAAAACCGATGCCACGTAACGACGACTTGCAGATCCGGTTAGAGAAGAGATCTTTCGTTTGTAACTTTATCGTTTCGTGGTTTCTAGAATTCTAAAAACGATGAGAAAATCTCATTAGAAATCGTAAAACTGATAACTTGCAAATCGAGTAAAAGAGAATATCTTTTATTTCCAATTTTGTCGATTATAAATTCTAGAATCTTCAACTCACAAGGAGAGTGCACGATCTTCGGGTCACCAAATTTGATTGAAACTTTTGCACACTTATAGATTTCATTCTTCTGATTAGAAATATACATTACTCGATCAGAACTCTTTATAAATATCTAAAATCGTAGAACCAGTAACGTCTCTTATATAGAAATAAAAAAACCAATCTTCCATTTTTAATCTTCGTACTTGTAACTTCTAAAATTGCAATATTTACAAAAGAAAAGAAATCTCCGAAAGTCTGAACAAATCTCAAGATAATTTCCATATTCCTTGAAATATTCAGCGTGACGATATTATACATTACGAATTTCTATTTATAATCATTTTATGAATTTATTAGCCCGTCTAAATAACGAAATAGTCATCAACAGTGCATCCCAGTGTTGCGATTCCGCATCCCGGATGCATCAACGGTGGCAATAAAAAGAAAAAAGAAAAAAAAAAAGAACCTTTACCTCGAATATCTTGTGCGATGTTCACCGGTTGTGCGACTCGTTTACGATACGGATATCCCATCCGTCACTACCTGCCGTTTAGGTAGCTCACCTGACGGATTGGGAGGTCCACAACATGTTCGTTTATCACGTTTGAAGAATGCCGCCTTCTGCTGGCTCATCTATAATAAACATCTACGATTACGATCACTGTGATAAACCATCTCCGACGAACGAGTCTTTGTTCCTTTATTTACAAATTTCATTCTACCAGGGATTCTTACACAGAAGCGATTAATTCTTTTTACCGATCGGCGACTATGTTCGGATATATATATATATATATTTTTTTTTTTACAGACTAATATCGAAACTAATACGGACTAATTTTAGACGAAGTTCTTCTTTTATTATTGTGTCGGAATTTTTATTTTTCGATTTTTTAATTATTCGAGAATTAAGCTTGTCTGTTAAAAAATTATCCTAATATCGGTTTTCAAACGAACTGTTGTTTAAACTTATCAAGAAAAAAAAAGTTGTTGCATTAATATACCGCTTAAAATATAGAGTGTCATTAATTATAGTCTTGTAGTTTATTATCACTTATAAAATTATACTCTGGACTTAGTTTACGAACCGTATATATATTTTTTTCAACTCAAGGAGAACGTATAACAGAACATGATATACTTTTTAACTATTAATATACTAAAAGTTATTTGAAATTAGCAGAACGCATTAAACGGAACAATTTTATAATAATTTGTTAAGTGAATTACAGAAAACAGACGATTACAAACTAAATATTAAGTGCGCAAGTTCTGTCGGTTTCAGGTAGTAACAAAATTTGTATTGTATCATTTGATTATTTATTATTAAAACTGAGCATTTATGGTTATTCTGCAACTCTATTCTATCAGAATTATAAATACGAAACAATAAATATCATACATAAAATTTTAATTCTAATTTATTATCGAATAAAAACATTTTTTATTTACGCATAACTGGCAGAAATCGACAGTACTTTCGTACTTACTAAATAAAATTCTATTAGTGATTCGTTCACTGTTCCTCCACATCCATAAATTCCGTATCTTTGAACAAATGTCGCTATAAAACAAAGTTCGCTTCCCTAAAGCCATATCAAACGTTTCCATCCTTTCCGGAAGAAACGCTCGAACGCTTTGGAGAACTACCGCTCTCCATTTTTAAATTCGTTTGTTTATGAGTTTGGTTACCAAAATCTTGGTCTTCAGGACTACCGCTATTGTTTCGGTTTCCGTTACTGGATGCACCAATTATCACGTAGCTTTCTTCGCCTCTTTCACTTGCAAAAGTTTCGTAATTCTCTCGTTGACGAAGCACTTCCGACGGATGGCTCGCCGTGGTATTTTGGCAGAACCATTCTTTATCTCTTGTGTGATGGGAACAGTCCAAAAAAGCCGTACAATTCTATAGATTTTGGATATTTATTTAGAGGATGAACCGCGTACTCTGATTTCATATGTTTGACGGAGAAAATTATTTTTTTCTTTTTGTTAATTTTATTAATTTTATTAATTTTATTAATTTTATTAACTGTCTTTTTTTGTTTTATTTTAGTATTCCTTACCACAGCGTTATCCGAAATCCTGGATGCTCCACATCTGGATTGACTTGCAAACCAGCAGCATTCTTCCGGCATAATTCGTGATAAAATCTCTCCATTTTCGGTGATCCTGTGAATGGCGGTCGAGGTTCCTAGGATTCCACAGGATCTCGATGAAAAGGGAAAGATGACAGGAGCGGAGAGGTAAGTCTTCGGAAGTAGCTGAAGAAAATAAGACAGACTTTACAATATTTCACAATTTTCTTTTTTTTTTTTTTCCATTTCTGTACTGTCGTATAGACATCTGTTTATTTTCTTTACATCGTTTACGCTCGATCTTTGTTTAAACATTTTTTTGTTTTATTCCGTTCAATCTCATTAAAGGACTTCGCTCCTTAAGCTGGTAACGTGTTCGAATTAAAAATGAATTTAAGCTCAATAATACCGGTATTATTGTAGTTAAGTGTAACATATTGTACGAATGAAAGCATGTTTGTCATTGTTTAATTGCATCCTGTCTGCGTTAACTCTATCAGTTACTTTTGATCGAAGATTGAATGTAAAATAAAATTTATGTAAATTATATCAATTTAAGGGAACCTACAACACAGCCTTACACCAAATATTTTAGAATTGACAAAAGAAAAAATAATAATTTTCTTTTGATTATTTTCGGTTGAGTTCCCTTAAAAATATAAACGTTCAAAAATAATGCAACAGGCTAGATTGAGCGCACGTTTGATTTTCCAAACTTCAAAGGAGGAAAAAAAAAACTGATAGAGTTAAACTCCTCACGAAATATACTTCTTTTTTTTTTTCTTTTTTTTTGCATCTTGAATTTGATACTTAATAACACGAGCCTTTGTAAGGACTTTTCTCACCAACTTGGCACTTGTAGGATTTAAGAGATGTACAATGGTTCATAATTGTTTCTCGTTTCTATACATTTTCGATCCCTTAACACGTTTCCTAGCGATTAGAATGAATAGATTGCTAATAATTAGACAGAAAATCGTTTACGAGTTANTATTTTAGTATTCCTTACCACAGCGTTATCCGAAATCCTGGATGCTCCACATCTGGATTGACTTGCAAACCAGCAGCATTCTTCCGGCATAATTCGTGATAAAATCTCTCCATTTTCGGTGATCCTGTGAATGGCGGTCGAGGTTCCTAGGATTCCACAGGATCTCGATGAAAAGGGAAAGATGACAGGAGCGGAGAGGTAAGTCTTCGGAAGTAGCTGAAGAAAATAAGACAGACTTTACAATATTTCACAATTTTCTTTTTTTTTTTTTTCCATTTCTGTACTGTCGTATAGACATCTGTTTATTTTCTTTACATCGTTTACGCTCGATCTTTGTTTAAACATTTTTTTGTTTTATTCCGTTCAATCTCATTAAAGGACTTCGCTCCTTAAGCTGGTAACGTGTTCGAATTAAAAATGAATTTAAGCTCAATAATACCGGTATTATTGTAGTTAAGTGTAACATATTGTACGAATGAAAGCATGTTTGTCATTGTTTAATTGCATCCTGTCTGCGTTAACTCTATCAGTTACTTTTGATCGAAGATTGAATGTAAAATAAAATTTATGTAAATTATATCAATTTAAGGGAACCTACAACACAGCCTTACACCAAATATTTTAGAATTGACAAAAGAAAAAATAATAATTTTCTTTTGATTATTTTCGGTTGAGTTCCCTTAAAAATATAAACGTTCAAAAATAATGCAACAGGCTAGATTGAGCGCACGTTTGATTTTCCAAACTTCAAAGGAGGAAAAAAAAAACTGATAGAGTTAAACTCCTCACGAAATATACTTCTTTTTTTTTTTCTTTTTTTTTGCATCTTGAATTTGATACTTAATAACACGAGCCTTTGTAAGGACTTTTCTCACCAACTTGGCACTTGTAGGATTTAAGAGATGTACAATGGTTCATAATTGTTTCTCGTTTCTATACATTTTCGATCCCTTAACACGTTTCCTAGCGATTAGAATGAATAGATTGCTAATAATTAGACAGAAAATCGTTTACGAGTTATAATACGAGTTAAGTTTTGTTAGTCGCAATTGTTCTCCTATTTTTTTTTTCCTTTTCACATTTCGTTCGGTGGTTGATCATTTTTTTTTTTGTTTTTTTTATTTTTTTTATTTTTTTTATCATCATTACTACCTCTACACTTAATATCGTTGCCAATAATGAAACGCGGATTATGGTTTATTCGTCCTTAATCGTAAGACGTAAATCGTAATTCTATATTACAGTCTGCATCGCCAACAAGACAGATCAATAAAGTAACAAAATTATTAAAATTTTCAAGTAATTAACGGATCGCTAAAATTTCGTCATAGGATTCACATTTTTGGAAACGACGAGATTGGCGTGATAGAATTCAAGAAAATTGGTTGTCTTAACTTTTGGTCCGTTTAAGTGATGCTACTTTAACTTCTTCTTAAGTTAGGTCCATCTTTTAGGACTATTAAAAAGATAAAAGTACACCAATTTTTTTTTTTTTTTTCGATTATCAGTGTATATTTTAATGTCAGAGATGGAAAATATCAAAAGTTATTAGAACATGAAATTAAATATAAGAATATTGACAGCACAGTGAAAGTATTTTTGTTCAACTATCGCTGCACTTTTTTTAACAATTAAAGATGAAACATTTCGATAAATTGGACCTCGAAAATATGGTTCATGATCGTATCAATAATCCAAAAGTTAAAACAACGGATGGTCGATTGTTATAGACAAACAATTACGTGTATCGTTAAATTTTCTTATGGAGTTTTTTTTTGTTGTTTTTCTTCTTTGTTTTTTTATCACAACTCGTCTTTTCTGACGTCGCGACGATATTCAGCGTTTTCCCGCTGTGTTCCTCTATAAACTACGGTTGTTTAATTTTAAAACAAATCACAGCATTTACATCATTCCCAGCTTCCTGGATGTTTATATCCATCCAAGAACAAAAAAATCGAATGTTGCCATCCATAAGCGCTTCTACTACGCTCGATCAATATTCATTATAAACTTTAATCAGTTTTTCGATTGAACAATGATCACAATGTTCAAGTTAACTGCATTTTGCTCGACGAAACATTTATTCTCCTTACTAAAGGGCATGATGTTCCCTTTTAATTGCATTCATTTACTTTCACGTAGATTTTCATTTAACACGTTCTATGTTATAGCAATTAAAAGCTCCTTAATGCAGGTAGAAGAACCTCTTAATCTTCTGTAATAAGAATTTTGTTTACGTATCAGAAAGAAAATTACAGTTTCTCGCTTTGAGTTGAAAATATTTGAACTAACAATTGTTATAAATTAATTGGTTTGTACCAGTACAGCGGTAATGGTAGTGTTGATAATCTTTTATTTGAGATAACATTGAATGTGTTAGACATTTCACGTTTCAACATGAATTCTTTCCTCTTGTTCGAGCGAACAGAACGAGGAAAGGTTTTCATATGCGATAAAATACGTGGGACGTAAGCGCGACGGTGAACGCGAAATAAAAGCTTCTCTTTTAATTTGGTCCCATCATAGGTACAGGGTAACTGGCACGAATTATGTCAAGTCGATGTACCGATAGATCGATTAACGCGTCATAGGTGCCTGCACGGGATTCAGAACTTAATTGTAACGAAAAAGTGCGCTTAAAATTGGGTCATAAAATTATTTAAAAAAATTTAACACGTATCGTTGAAGACCATTCTTTTATGTGAAAAATTTTCGTCAGAAAGTTAACTAAAATTCAGATTAAAATAAAAATTTTAATTTCTGATTCTTTACTAAATCTTAAGACTATAATGTATAAACTAAAAATGTTGTATTGTTAGATGTAATATCGCATCATCGGTACGTTAATGCAGGAATTCTAAAAACGCTTATTTTTGTGCATGTATATTTTCAAAAGGTCCCAAAGTTACCGTAGTAAATTGAATATTAAATGTACGATAAAATGGATATATAAAAAATTCCAGTAAACCTTACGTGCCATATTTTTGAAGTTGCATTATAACTACAGTCTTAGCGTCTACAGTCTTAGCTTACAAATTTCTCGTAGGAATCAGCTTTTTTTTACTTATGTTTCAGTACATTAACACACCGAAGTAGCGATATTTTCTGAAAATATTTAATCTTTTTTTTTATCTACAGACAAGAAATAATAAAAAAAAAAGTTCCGAATACCAAAGTATCGTGCGTCCCCTTCAGAAAAACATATTTTTCACGAACAGAAGGGCGTGTATGCGTCGGCTTCTCGACTTTCTACCCATTGTTAATGTTCGCAATGTTAATGTTCACTTTTATTTATACGTTTCTCCGCGCGGCAATACGTGTCGCCTAAATATTCTACTAAATAACTTATATACCTTTTCGTCGTGCGATTTCATTCCTCCATTATACATATAGGTACAATATATATATATATATATATATATATATATTTCTTTAAATATATATTTAATATATTCATATAATTCATCGTCGGTACACTAATCCAGTGTATCATTGACGATATCTAACAACTTGATGGAAGGTGTCGATTAAATACTTTCATCGACACATTTTGATTATATTTCATTACTAAGTTTGAGCAACCCACGAATTGTTAATAATTTACAATGTTTCATTACCAGAATATATCAGCTATCAAAAAAAAAAAATATATATATATATATATATATTAAAGAATATTCATAATCTGGTATATTCTAAATGTGGAAAGTATTTTTGAATGATATGAGACATTTTTCTCAAGAATCTGAATATTATACGTTGATGTAAGTTGCTCAACTTAATAGTTGACGTACGAGACCCGTGAATATCGTGCTTTTGATTGTTTTCCTTTTTTTGATTCGAATTTTTGAGAGCTTTGGTAGTTCCACAGTCGTCTTAAAGGCACAATCTCGACAACCGTGTATACTTGGTTTGTCGGGACGTTTCGTACGTCACTTATAATCTCCGACGAGCTCGAAATCCGTCTAATAATTCTTGTACAAGCAGGACAGATTGATCTTATTCAAGAAATCGATTCGAATAAATTAACTGGAATATATTAATTTCGAACAGCAATGGGTCTTTCTCTGTGTACAAAATATTATCAGGCTACTTTCAACGTCGGAGAGAATAATTTAATCCTAAAGACAACTGGACGTAATTTACGTCCGCGACGAATCGCTAATTCCTTTCGAGGGCTAATTCTCTAGAACCTATAAATAAACACATCATTCTTGGACTCGTAAAAAAAATTCCATATTAGGTTCAATTTCATTCATAATTGAATCATGCACGCAAGACTGGAAATACACACCATCAAGATTTTTTTTTTTTTGTCAAATACCTACGTACAAGTATACATCACAGAATACACCAATTTCTAATCACTCGTTTCTTTTTTT
>SMSQ01025889.1:1273079-1312925 GCA_019453375.1 Ctenoplectra terminalis | reverse complement strand
TTTTTTTTTTTTTTTTTTTTTTTTTTTTTTTCATTTCTTTGGACGCAACAGTTTAAAATTCTTTCATAAACCACTATATCCAGAAAGAAAATCGTGTTAGTGCTTCAGTGACGTATTCGCACTTTTGTAAATGACTAGAACTAGTTCTCCGTCGAGCTTTCGATGGGAAAACACTTTAGCCCGCGAAAGAATTAAAGATCCCTTTAAATTTCGCTACCTATAGCGCCTACGTGAGGACTATGCCAACGAGGGGTGCTTGGTTGGTCGCAGTATATGCCCATTGACGTTGCAGCGACGAGGTCGTTATTCGAATCGTCGAAGCTCGCCTCCTCGCTGTCGTCGCCGTCGAAGGACCTCACGGTCGTCGTTGCGGTCGTGGTAACCACAGACGTATCGTGCGTAGCAGTGGTAACCGCGGATCCGTTTACCTCCGACATACGATCCGTACTTACGTTAGTACTTTCCGTGTCAGCTACGTCGACACTTCCACTGTTCTCGCCCACCATGTTTACAAAGAACTCCGATCTGGAGAACCTGCCGATCTCTGTGGAACCGAACGCTTGGTGAAAACCAGGCAGCGGTTGCTTGCTGATAGTCTTCTTCTTTGGCTCGAATCTTTCTGTAGATCGACGGGATTCGCGTTCCTTTTCACGTGGTACGTTGGATTCCTGAACGTTAAGAACGTTAAGAAGTTAATACTTAGTGAGCGATATAAATTTGAATAAAAATCGATAGTCCGATTATAAATTAGTAAAGCTAAAATTTTACCGCTGTTGGGGCTAGGTTATCCATGGACATTCTATTATTGATAGTGTTCGGTTCCCACCTGGGCCCATCATCCTCGCGACGAATCCTCGACGAGGATGCAGACTCCATGACAGAATCTACCGAGGATTCGAGTAGTCTTGGCATCTAGAAAAATTTCACTTTTATTTTTATTTTTCATTGACATCGTAGCGGCATCAGTAGAGTACACTAAAATCTGATAAAGGAATATTTAAAAGCGTACTATTTATGTAAATGTAAACTTTATTTCGAATCATATAGACCCGAGGGAAATAGCAAGGTTAAAGGAACTTACACTCTTTTTGATACATCCTATAGAAAGACTTATTTTGTATATAAATTGGAAAAATGCAAAACCTGGTGTTCAGGAGGCGTGTACGATGATCGTACGTTCTCAATATCTAGTTTATTCGGGTTGTACGCCATTCGCACTGCTTCCTCGGAAAATTCGCAGTGTCTAGCTGGCAAACGTTCTCGTAACAATACGGTATGTCGTGGTCCACGAACCCCAACGTTTCGAGGCATCGCCGGAGTATCTGCGAAATTATGATTAATAATAATCCATTGTCTATCGCTTTTCTGAATTCTGCTTCGAATTTTTATTAACTTACGTGGCAGTACGCTGTGGCAAAATTGACCCCATGGTCCATGTCCATGTGAACCCGGACTCTGAATGTTTGGGTGAAGTGTGTTGCCCATTTGTGAAGGATGAGGCGTTCTTGGATGTTGATGAGCGCCTCCGCCATTCTATGATGAATAATTTTAAAATTTAGCTCTTTTCCCAAAATGTCACTTACACTGTTCATTCATAAGTATTCAGACATTTGGTCAATTTATAGTAACGTTATAAAAATTTTACTAATCAATGAACAGTGACAAATTTTTCGTTTAATCAATAACAAGCTAATATCCGAATACTTTTGAGAATCAATGCATATTCTCCAATAAAAACCCTCACTTGATAAGGATGCCATTTTTGGCCATCAGCGAATTCACCATACTCCATATTCTCTTGACGACGCAACTCCCTTTCCCGACTTACGTCGCTGAAGTCAACCGGATATACGCTGTTCGAAAACGTGCCACCGCATTCAGCAGCCACATTGGCTACGCCGGTCTGATTTCTCATTACATCTTTGCATTTGTCCAAGCCACGCTGGTGCATCGCGCCCATTACTTGCAGTCTTTCAATAGGATCTCCCACGTTGCCGTACCAATCGGTCATCCGGGGCGAATGAATCGGTTTTGGACGAGACGTCGACTGAAACCATGGTTCCGCGACTCGATCCGATTCAACGGATGAATTCATCGGTAAATTAGCGGTGGATACGCAGCCGAAACGATGCTGGTGATCCAGAAAGCTACCAGAAGTAACTGGACCGGCGATCACACCCGCACGAGCGATCGCGCTCTGCAAAATCGATCGTCTGGATATCTCGCGACTCTGTTCGCGCATCGCCTTCCGCAGCCTCGCCTCTTTGGGATTGTATACGTAATCTGAAAAAATAGGTAAATGTTTAAATAATTGAAATTTTGTTTACGAACTATTATGTTTATGAACTATCTTATGTTACAGAAATTTTACGTTACGCGCTACATGAAATCGCGTTACATAGGAATTTACTGTAACTTTGATTGTATAATGGATGGTAAATATTTAAAACACGTACACATATCTTGTTCTACGTGAAATTGCATAAAATATAAAGTTATAAAGTGGTTAAATATGAACCAGCTCAGATTGTTATACTTCTGTAACACTCTGTATAAACTTCCTGTGCGGAGAATTAGATAAGGAATGCAAATTGTTGGATATCGCGATAATAATCTTCTGTAAATAAGATTAGGTCTCTCTGAATCAATTTGCGCCCCTAACGTTCTTAATTCTGAATTAAAGGATTGCTTCTGGAATTCCAAAGAATTCCATAGAGTTTGTAGGATATAATAAACTAAAAAAATAATGTTATTTTAGAAACAAAAAATATTTGAAAGATACACGAAACAGTGTACTACGCAGGCGTATTAGATCTCCGTCTGTTTTCTAACTTCCCTCGAACAGCATCATCGATAGATTTTTGAAGTAATTTTTTGATCTTAAGAATATCATAATTTCATCAGAAATATGATAATATCGCCTGCATTTAAAAAATAAAATAGAAAGAAATTCATTGCCAAGATATTGTTAACAATTTTAAAGGAATGAAAGAACGTCAATGTAAAAGATGCTTTGAGCGAGGAACAAAATTGTTGGCGTTTATTAAAATCTCTTGAAATCTCTTGAAATCTCCGATATCTCTGAAATATCTACCTGTGGGATACCCAGGTGGCACAGTCCCATTGTATCGCGCGCTAGTTTCGATCGCGCTGGAGATCGGCGGTGGCTCGTAGCCACTGTAATCGTTGCTCGCGTTATCATAGCAAAAGTAGTGTTGTTGTTGATAAAAGTGGCCTCCCGCCGCGTAAGCCTCGACGTAGTTGCAGCAGTCCATCTTTCCGACCAAGGGCAGCCCTTATCGCGCCGCAAAGAATGACTTCTTTACTTCCCGAGGCTTATCAGCCACGTTTGCACGTTAAATCCTACCGAGCGAGCCTCGAATACATAACCAGAGACAAATTTACTTTTTCCACAGATATTTCGAATCTGTTAATAAAATCGAGTGTCCTTTTTTATTTCTTTATTATTTGGAAGAATCGAAAAAATTGGCCCCTTCTTCTTTCTTCTAATTTATCTCCTTTCTTCAATTCTTTTTCTTTGCTTTTTTTCTTTTTTGTTCTTAACTTGTTATTTATTGTTTCATGATATACGTCATCGAATCGAGTCTACGTGGGAAGACCACGTAAGAGGGTGCATCGGGAGGCGTTCGATCGGCCTCCTGCATTCCGTTGGGAAGACCCAGCGTTTTTAGTCCCGTCGCGTGTCGCGTCATCGTCGTACCCGCCGACGTTGTCCTCGTCTTCGTCGTCGTCGTCGTCGTCGTCATCGTTTCACCCCTTTGTAACCACTGATCCGATCCGTCGAGACTGGAGCAGCTTACTAACTATAGTTCCGTCGATCCCGTCTCGAGGGCCACGCGATCAGTCGATTCCACACTGGATACAGTCGGACGCATCGGACGAGCCGCGTCATAGTAGCTGCATCGGGCGCAAGATCGATGCTCGAAGCTTTTTCTCTTCCTTCAACACCTCCCGCGCTCCCGTTTTTACCTTTTAATTCGTTCGACCGCCACGCATCTCGAACACACGTCGATATCAATATTTTATTTCCATTTCATTTCCGTGTTAATCGTACACGGACAACTCCACTAAACTTATTCTCCTAAGTTTAACATGTAATCCCATCAGCAATTCTTTCCTGCAATTTTATTTTCATTTCCACAAGAATTTTATCAACCCCTAACACTTGTATTTATAAATACTGTTTAAGTGTATCGTTTCAACCCCGTATACCTTATTTACTGATGCTGATTCACAAAAAAAAAAAAAAAAAAAACACCCAAGCGATGCGGGCCTAATCTCCAATTAAAAACTTCTGCGATTAATCCACTGATCGCTTCTGCTTCCCAATCGTTTCCTCTTCCACAATGTTTGTCGAGTCACTTCGAGCAGCAAAAGCGTCTATCATCTTCTACTTCACCCCAAATTTTCTTTTTTTATCACCACCATTAATTTATTTTTGTTTTTCTCTATTCGTCTCGATACCTCTAGATTCCTCTTGACTCTTCTTGGCTATTTAACGTTTGTTCAGTCACTTCGAACAGCAGAAACACCTATCACCTTCTGCTTCAATTTATTTTACTTACTAATCGTCGTCACTTTTTTGACACCCCTAATTTTTTTGCTTTTTTTTTTATCACCACCATCAATTTATTTCTGTTTTTTCTTTCCTATTGGTCTCGATTCCTCTTGGCTATTTAATCTTCAGCCAGCGCATATCCAGCGACCTATTTACGCGAGCGTCTCCCGCTATCTGACGGGGTAATACTCCTCTGGAGGAGGCGCGCGTGCCGCAAGCGGGAACGACAGGCCGCGCACGGGAGACCCGCGTTCCTGCCTCGCGGTGCACTTGGGTCGCACTGATTTTGCAAGCGGCAGCACCGTGCACGTCGACGAATTTACGTGTGCGTTTCGTCATCGACGAATCCGACGAACCTCGAGGCAGACAGAGAAAGAGAAAGGTAGAATGAGAGAGAATGAAAGGAAGAGGGGTGGTCTAGCGAAAGGGTGGCTTTTTCCCCACCCTGAAAAGCGAGGAGCGTTCGAGCCACGAGGAGAAAGAGTTCCGGCCTCCAACGTCTCCCTGGTGTGCGCAAAATATCCAAGAAACCCCTTTCGGTCGTCTATCGATTTGTAGAAGCTTCCTCCTTGATCCTCGGCCGGAGGATTCGTCTCACTTCAAATTGAACGTGTTTTTGTTGAAGAGAGAAGAGGTGTTCGTGGTGTCGTGTTATTCTTGCTACCGTCCCTCCACTCGGCGACTCTCATCGATTACCCAGAGAGTTCGAACTCGCCGTTTAAATGGATCGTTTGCTCTGACTGCTGTGCACGGGTCCATGTCAGTTTTTTTTTTCTTTTCCTTTTGAACCCAGGGCTGGTGCTTTATCCGTCATTAATAGACTGCGAATTTTTATGCATTAATGGGAAATTTGAAGACACAAAAATATACAGAATGCGATAATAAATAAATTCCAAATATAAAGGAAGTCCAGTCATTAGTTAGTTCACATAGCATATAATGCATATTTCGGTTGTATTCATTTAAGAATTGCTCGTGCTTCTTCTTAGGTATGAAGGAATAATTAACGTATACTTGTTTGTACCAAAAAAATCAAAATGAAAGATATATGAAAAAATACATAATTCAAAATATCTTTTTCAGAAATCCTCTAGAAATTTCTATAAGAGATTACAAATTGATCATTTCAACTATTTTGATAATTCCAATATAAAACATCGAACGTAATTCGAAGCACAAAGGTTTAACTCCTTCTTAACCAAAGAATCTAGAATTCCAACCCTTAAACATACAATAAAGACCGCAAAGTATTTGAGCGATCCTGACCATACTTTTCAAAGAAAATCCTCGTGACGTTCGCAGAGACGGGAGGCTCTCGTTTTCTCGAGCAACCGAGCATCGCGTCGATGCGATAGCGGATCGATGACCGGCGATCGTTACATACAGAGAGTGGAAAGAGAAAGAGAAAGAGAGAGGGATACTCCTCCCCCGCGTGTCTTCGGCTCGACATGCTCGCTGGATGCACGAGCCTCGACATTTTGACGGCTTCCCTTGGCGCGACCGTGCGTCACCCCTCTTTCTCCTTGTCACGCGTGCGATGCAGTCGCGCAGATGCACGCGAGTCCGCTCGTCGCGTCCTCGGACGCTGGCGCAGAGCATATCGACACTTTCCGGTGATCTTAATTGACCACTCGGCTTGGTCGCTACGCGCTGGCCCATCGTCGATTGCGCGGCTACCGTTTAGCGGGGAATTTAGCCCGGATCTTTGCACCCCTTCCGAGTTTTCGAGCTTGGTGGTAGTTCTCGTGGCAGAAACGTTTAGAGGAAACATTCTGATGCTTTTTTCTGCTGTCCGATCTCCCATAGATTTGAAACATGTTTCTGATTTTAATATTAGTTTAGGGTTCTGAAAGAAAAAAAGAATTTTAGGGTAAACAAGTTTTGAGAATGTTTTTTTAAATAAATTGTGCATGGTTGTTGAATGCACAGTGACTAGGAAATAAATATTCATATAATATTCAAATATTTACTGAATTAAAATCTTGATACTTCTTTCTGATAGAAAATATTTTTAACAGAAGTCAAGAACTTCCAGTGTATGAATGTTTCTTTTTTTTAAGTCACTGTAGATATTTTCGTACCTTGTCATGGAGTTGATAGTAACTTAGAATTCTTCATTAATTGGTTTTGTGTTGCGTAAATTGGTCACAGTTTTTTGTTCTCTTTGCAATTATTTAATCCTTCGACGATGCATTTCTGAATGTACATTTATCAAACTTCTTTTTTAATTTCTAGCTGCATTTTTTTATCGCGTCAAAAGTGTATTCTTTCTTTTCTTTTTTGTAACTTCAGTTTTTGACGAATAAGTTTTCGTCGGATTGATTATTGAATATGGCAACGGTGCAACGGTGAAGAGAATGCGATTATGTTAAGAGCGAAGCAGATATTGGCTGAAACGATCGATCCGTCTAATATGCAATTACTATTTGCGCTGAGTGTATCAGTTCATCTACGGCATTCATGGATTATTCGCTATTAATTAAAACAGTTACAATAATTGAACATGCGCGTCCTCGCATCCCCTACTGCCTACGAAACCGATCTGATGTCACTGAATCAGATCACACGGACAGCATAATCAAAATAGCAATGAATTACCATGCTATGTTATCAATTAAATCAATAATAAAGTATTCAAAAGTACAGGTAATATAAAATCCTTCGTAATCTCAATTTTTTTTTTCATGCAATACTTAGAAAAATACCTAACAAAATTTTTAAGAAACTTGAATATTAGTATTATAAAAAAGCACTATAATTTCGATACTTTTTCATGTTACGTGCATTCTGTGCACTTTTAAATTTCTTATAAACGCATAAAGATCTTTCTAAACGTTCACAGAAATTGAAAATTTTGTTCAAGATATATAAGACAGATTTCAAATATTTATGCGATAGACTGTAGTTCGCCTGATTTCTACCCTTCCAACGAGTTACAGTCCCCACGGTGAACGCACGTATGTGCCTCTTACGTTTTTTCGTCCTGAATTCCGTGATTAGCCAACAGAGAAGAGAGCGAACGATCGCGGGGGAGCTAAAATGCGATTATAGCTCGCCGATTTGTGGGTGGGATGGCAGAGCGATACGAGTTTTGCGGATCGAGGTACAGGGCACAGGGTGGCAAGCGGAGAAATATTCTCGGGTGAGTGACGGGGAACGGGCGGGAGGGAACAGTAGAGACCGGAGGTATTGATTGCGACGCGACTCTAGGAACCTGCCCGATACACGACCGCGCTCTACCTACCTACCTACTACCTACACCCACCGACAAGCGCGATTATTCCTCACATATCTCGCGTTACTGAGCATTCACGCGACTAAATGTCCTCCGCGGCGTAGCAGCACGCAGACCCGCGCTGCAAAATCCGTGAGAACTCCTTAAATTCTCTGTGTCGATCATTAACACTTACACAGCTAACAATTCTATTTTTTTTTTTTTTTCCTCTTTTTCGTAGCGTTCCAAAGCGATTTTTTTTTTATGAAGAATTAAGAAAAGCTGAAGCTTGTTGTCAGAGTAAATTGTGAAGACCTAAAATGAGGAGTAATCGTAGTATAAAATTGGAAAAAGGAAAGAGTTTCCTTCTTTTTGTATAATTTATAGACGCTTTGAGAAATGCATAGATTCATTGAGATTTTATCTTGAATGGCGCATACATCCATTCAATGTATTCGCTGGCTGAGCGAAGGAAAAGTTACTGGTAATTGGAGCGATTGTAGTAACTCGTTTCGTAGATACGTCCATCATGATGTTACTCTTTCTCTTTGTGCTTGTAAGGATACAAGAAACTATCGTGTACCTACCGAACATGCGGCATGAACATTCAGTCGTATTGGTAAACTTCGACGAGCCGCTACAAACGCGAAAACGAGGTCATATCGGTTTGAAGAGAGACTATAGCCATAAAGCGTACCGGGATACTTCCTCTTGTGTTCCGCGTCCACTTCCCGAGCGAGGGCGAAGTATTTTTCCTTCACGTCTTTTGCCATGTTCTTCCAGAGTATGCCCAATCTGCATGATATGAAATATCTTAATTTAAATTCATACTACTATTACTTGAACCATTTAAAATATTAACAAGTTGATATAAAAATGTTTTCTGTTGAATAAAAATACCAAGCAACGATATAAAATTAATACACTGAAAATTAATATTGCAAAGGAAAACTAGCCTAACACTGATATCCTTGTTAGACTCCCGAGGATTCTCTGCAGCAAGCTTTTTACGCCATTCGTTGGCGAATAACATAAAAGCGTTCGCTGGTCGAGGGATTTTTCGTTTAACTCCGTTTGAATCAGCAATCCTGCCGTCGATGCATAGAAATGCCGGGAATCCTTCTCGATGCATCTGCGATCGACCGAGTTGCTGTAGCACGAAGATTTTCTCTTCGTCGTTTTTTTCATGATTACTGCAAATCTGCCTCGCCTCCATACGGATTTTCTTCCTTGACACGTTCTCTTTATCGTTTTCCAAATCTTCACCAGTTGCCGCCAGGGAAACTTTGAACATCCCTTCCTCGAATTTTTCCTTTTTACAATGTAATTGTAATGATTGTTCGTGCAAATCACAAGAGAAGGAATTTTCGACGATTGTACGCTGATCAGGGGATGGATCGTCATCGTCGCGATTGGACAATTCGCAGTCGCTTAAATTTTTCTCTTTAACTTCTGCTTTAATTGCAGCTGAAATGAAATATTTTTATCGTGGACGTACTTTTAAGGCGAATATTTGTTATACAATTTTTATTTTTCAATTTTAAAAATATTCACGAAACTGAATTACGTTTGTATAAGATGCAGCGATATGAATTCGAAACAAAATTCGTAATAAAAACTAATTGGATAAGCATTATTTACGACTACATTTTTATACGTTGTTAAAAATATCTGCAACAATGATAAGTAGAATTGACGAGGAAACCTTTATTTTGCGTCTCACCTTTTTGCACGAGGTTTAGAATCAATTCAGAAGCTTCCATCACTTTTTCCTTCGTATGAAATACGAGTAAATGGCTATTAAATAATCGTTATGCGTTCAACAATAAATGTCGGACATGAGACGTTTAATAATTACAAAAGCTAACACACGAGCGTAGATAGTATTTCGTTGTCGAGAGAGGCGCGTTGGTTGTTGAAAACACTTGAAAAATCGTCGCGAAACGATGCGTCGATATTCTTCCTTTTATTTTTTGATCGGCTTTCTTCCATGACATATGCTTTGTATGCGTAACGATAGAACGTAGTCGTTTGTATAAGTGTTTTTCTTGTAGTATCTTCATCAAATTCCTTCTATATGAGTAGAACAATTTTTAAGTTTCATTAAAAGTAAAAGAAAAAAGAAAAAAGAAAAAAGAAAAAAAAGGAAGTTATGTGCGACGAAACTTGTTCGTGCAACAAACGTGGCATAGATTACTATGGCGTGTTATCGTTGAAAAAAGACTGTGACGATTTGGAGATCAAAGCTGCGTGAGTAAAACCTTTCCATTTTATCGCGTACTTCGGTGTCTTCTCCATTGATCGAACAGCATCGATCTCTCATTGTTACAAAATACTGTAAAGTTAATTAACCAAATTCTATTGCAATTATTGTTATACTACGAAAATAGAAAATAAATTGTTTCTATTCCGTATACTTTTAATTAATTTTTAAATTAATTGCGAATTATTGTTTTCAGATTTCGACGTCTGGCGATACGATATAATCCCAAAAGAGCAAAGGATGAAAGTTTAAGCACTATTTCCGCCTTGGTAGCTGAAGCATACGATGTGCTTTCTGATCCTCTTAGAAGAACC
Organism: Ctenoplectra terminalis; assembly: GCA_019453375.1. NCBI lineage: Eukaryota > Metazoa > Arthropoda > Insecta > Hymenoptera > Apidae > Ctenoplectra > Ctenoplectra terminalis. The sequence continues at coordinate 1,302,555 of SMSQ01025889.1, read as the reverse complement.
ATATACGATCAATTTGGTGAGGAAGGTCTTAAAAATGGCGTGCCTGGAGCTGAAGGATTCATCCAGCCTTACATTTATCATGGAGAACCGATGAGAACTTATAGGTATTTTAGATAGCTATTCCAGAATATTTTTCGTTTAAATACTTCAAGTACAAATAAAATACTCTATTCTTAATTAATAATTTTACTTTTTGTATGTTACTCGTATCACCAGTTTCTTGTACTTTTAATATACGCATTAATTACAGTTGGTCACAAAAGTATCCAGCTACTTCAAAACATAATTTTTTTTCCCTATATATTGTGCGTTATTTAAAAAGTGTTATACATAAAACAGACCCTTAAATATTTGTGAAAAACAAATTTTGATTTAGTCTTTTATTTGGAAATCTATAATTATACACAAGATTCGCTCAATACCTGAGATGGTCGAATACTTTTGTGAACACTTGTGTAATCTTTCGCTTGATCCGCTGACTTAAAGTTGTAATACGGTTAAACTTAACAGCTACTTGAAAAGTTTGAATATTTACAATCCGATCTATCTACACCTTTTTCATCAGGAATATCTCTCCAGGGAATTCTTCGGAACCGAGAGTCCTTATGCTGATCTACTATACGTGTTAACGCAGTCTCCGTCTCTGCTCGAATTTCCCGAGGGGCGGGGTATAAAGCGCAAGGAAGAGCCTCTGATAAAAACCTTGTACCTAACCCTACTGGAGGTATCATATCGACGTTATACTTATTTATAGTTTTCCTTTCTCGGTGTTAATCACCGAGTAGACAACGCGAGGGTCGTCGCAGCAAACCTTGTACTCGTTGATTTTTCGATTTTCATAAATCGTACACCATTTATTAGTATATTAATTCCTTGATTAATTTCTTTTTAAACGTAACGTTACCATCTCATAAATGATCTTTCACTTATTTTGATAATTAGCTGCAGCAGTATTGTTACATTTTTTTTAACGAATACCAATAGGTCTTTCTTGGAGGAATTAAGAAAATGAAGATACAAAGACTGGTATTGGTAGGAGATGATAAATCAAAAACAGTAACGAAAGAGAAGATTTTAACGATACCTATTAAACCAGGTATTCCGACAGGGACAAGAATAGTGTTTCCGGAAGAAGGTGATCAAGGACCGACGAAAATTCCTGGTAAATTATTAATGATTATTAGATGAAGAAATAATCTTTATTTCTTTAAGAAATTGTAGTTAATATTAAAACATTTCTGTCCGATATAATGAAAATATTCCTGAACAATGATTATCGCTAATTTCCTTCTTCGCGGAAGCTTGTAACAGCCTTTTCACCGGTATCGATTCGAATTTCACGAGGGATGCATTTAAAATGCATCGTACATCTCGTGGCGGACAGAAATGGGTTAATCGTAGTGGTTCACATAATGTCTTTACTCAGTCCAAAGCACGTCAGCGTAGCGGATGTAATCTTTATCACGGAGGACCGGCCTCACGAGACCTTCCGAAGAGAGGGCTCTGACTTGCACATGACGGTCGATATCTTTCTGCGAGAGGCACTGACCGGAACAGTGGTCACCGTCAACACCCTCGACGATAGAACCCTTCGAATACCACTAACGTCTGTCATCACGTACGTGGCTACCGTCTCCATACTCCGATCCCTTCTTTGCTTACTACATTCTCGCTCGTTTCACGAATAACTATCTGATAGTTCTTGTAGTCGATCCTAAAAATAAATGCATCTGTTAAAAAATTGATTTTAAATGAGAATAATTAAAAAAATATTATAGACAATGTCTACAAATAAGTATTAAAACAAAATTTAATACAATAACTATATAATTATATTTAATGTAATATTATATCGATAACTCAGTATTTTTATTCTTTCCATTGTTTAATTAAAATGTATAAAATAGACCAGATTACCGGAAACATGTACCCAGCGAAGGACTACCGTTACCGGAAAATCCTAAGGAAAAAGGATGTTTAATCATAACGTTCAACATCGAATATCCGGTATATTTGCCGGTATCCAATAAAAACTATATTAAACGAGCGTTTGATACATCAGAAGATATCAGAGACACGGAATATGTTCATCGTTTGATCCTGGCCAATAAAATGCGTCGAAACGTGGATTTCGATGTTTCGGTACGTCGAGACCCTAAAGATTACGAAGCAAAGGAATTAGATTTTATATGCAACACTTAACTTAGCCTAATATACACCTGATCAAGTAATTGGACTCATCGATATTTGGAATATTCAGTTTTTTTTAGAATATTTACTAACGAAATTCTATCGTAGATTTAGAAATTTTATTTTATTGCCAATGAAAGAAAATTATTTGGATAGGTATTATGATTTTAACATAATGTAATAATCACGGTGCAATAAATACTTACGTAACTAATATAATATATTAATTAAATAATCTTTGAACATCTTTATTTCTTTGTGGATATTTATTTTTAAAAATGCCTTGAATATTTAAAGCTATTCGAGCAAAATCTGTGGCCCAAATTCCTGCGGGCACTAGTGTCCATTACCATTTTCATGCAACTTTCAACGTTACCGACAGAATATAGAAACAGATTTTAGCGCTCGCTTGGTGAAAATTGTTATTAAATCTAAATTAAAAAAAATTTTAAGGTTATCCATTAATAATTTAGTTTATTAATTTTATGTAGTAAATAAATGAATAGCTATATATGTAAATATTATCTTTAATATTTACTTATATATTAATTTTTATATCATGACATAATGAAAAAGATAAATAAAGTCGTTGAAACAAAAAAATATAAGATAAACTTGTCATTCTGAATTGTTCTATATAATAAATGTAATAAAAAAGTTTATAACAAATTAATTTAATCTCCGATAAAGCTTGAATATGCGATAACAAACGTTTTAAATATTAAGCTTTAATTTGCGTAAAAATTAATAAACTGTAGGCTGTTGTAGCAAGAAAATGGTCTTTTCGTAACGATCACTGCAACGGTCGTTTCGCGTGTCCTTTGACGAGTGAAAGTGACGAGGGAAATTTATATATATAAGCATCGAGCATCGTGGAGATATCATTTTTCATTCTGCTCTCGTCGAGGTTGGATCGGAAATTTGATCACTCTGATTCTCAAAGTTCGTTACGACGGTTGATGGTGATCAGTTACCATTTTTACCTAACCGTTAATCACTCTATTTTCATCGATGGACATTAAATATTTGTACAACGATTCAACTGTTAGTTTATTTCGTCTAACTTTCAATATCGTACAATCAAGGATATATTGGTTTTCTCCTCAAATATATATGCGATTTTCGCTCTCTTTCTTTTTCCATTTCATTCTATTCGGTTCTTTTTCTCTTTGATTCTCATTCTCCTTAACTTTCGTTCTTTTTGGTTTTAGCTTCTACTTGAGTTTCTTTACTCCACATTCTCTCAAACTCGCAAATTTTTGTTTCTCATTCAAATGAAATTTAGATGATTAATTTTTACATTACGATCGTAGTTATTAAGGTCTAGTCTTTAAGATATATATTATACAATTACTGCCACCGTGGGATCACCGCTGGACAACGAGGGATCATCGGTGGACAACGGGGGATCATCGTTGGACAGCGAGGGATGCTACGCTTAGTTTTAACTAGTTTTAAGATAGCTTTAAGATAGCTACCGATGTTAATTTAATTGTGAGCGTCTTTTGTACAAAAACGTGCTATCTTACTTAAAGCAATTAAATCAATTTTCTCCTTTTTACCCCCTTCGTTTTGCACTCGATAACTCCATGCTTTAATAAGTCGCTCTCTCGAGTCGATTTCAAACCCAACCCAGTCTTAACCGGCTATCGAGATGCCCTAAGCTCGAAGAATCCATCACCTTTGCCGATGCTGTTCTCGGTCAGCTCAAGGGTCCGCTGCACTTGTCGATTGGTACGCAAGTACTCGGCTAGTGTATGGCCCTGTATATTGGACGTGCCTGCGGTTAGTCGACATGGGGCGGTCCATTGGCTCCTACCCCTTGTCGCTGGGGCTTATGCGTCCTACTGCTAGGCCCGCTCGACCCTTGAGCTGTCCTTCGGGAACACCATCGGTCGGGCGATGCCTTCATCGACTAGTGTAAGACGTGTCGTAGCGGTTTTGACTCGGGTTGGGCGCGAGTCACTTGTAGAGAGTGCAAAAGCATGGAGTTATCTTGTGTTCGGGCGCGTCGCGACTTTTGCTTGCTCGCGTTTTTCTATAGTTTCCTTAGATTTCCGTTTCAATCGATAGTTAGAGTTGCGAAAGTAGAGTATCAGATTCTTACCGAATCGAATTCCCTTTCGAAAGACACGAAATTAATAAAGTGTCGATAGAGTAATTTTCGAGATTTTGCTTTAAGTAAGATAAAACGTCTTCGAGACAAAAGGTTGCCCGTAGGGCGGGTCTCTTGCGTAGTCACCTCCACGTGGTGAGACCCGGTAATTGGTATCGTTTTTTTTTTTTTTTCAAAGTCTATTCTTTGGAAAAACGATACCAAGCTAAGGACTACGCGTTAGATTTAAGATACGTTAGATACACTTGAAATTTCAGAAGTTCGTTTCGAACTTTAAAGTTTAATATTAAGATTCTAGTACTGAGACATAAGTTAAGAAGATAGATTGAGTGAAGTTGTGATGCACTTTATTAGGACAGACTAGATATAAGAAGTAGGTTACCCAAATTCTTTTAAATCTTACGCGACTTACAAACATTTCAAAGACGGGTAGTCCGCTTACATTGCCAGAACGCGATGATCTTTCGATTCGATAGACAATTGTCAAATATTACTACAGGGAAACATATACTTACACAAATATATAATTTCTTCTTACCGTAGCTTCTTTAAATATGAAAATATTCTATTATGCTGTGGTTGTTCGTGAGTTGACCATTCTTATACCTCGTCAGGGTTAACTCCAACGAAATCGGTTTTAAGTTGCGAGTTGTGCACTCTCGCGGTGCATCGTACAACTTCTACCGCAAGTAAAGTCATTGTGCACAGTCAATAATCGGTCCTGATCGTACGAATTCGTTCGTCTCGCCAATTCTTATCATCTTTTCGGAATTTTTATCGGCATTCCGTCGAACCGGTTTTCCGGTCCGCGAGAAGTGAAACGAATCACGACGGCAAAGAACGGAAAGAGCCGGAAAACATTCCATTCGATGTTGACCGAATGAGACATGATAATCTCGGGTAATCATATGACTCCTCCGCACGTGACTTTATTTACAGTTGACTGATACTTGCGAACATGTATGGTGCAGTTTCCTGTGACATGATAGACCGAAAACGAAACAAAGTTAGCAAGCAATGCGTTAGCTATAAGTGGTCGTTAGTTTATGATGCCTTTGTTTGATAAGCTGTTTCCTTCGAGGAAAAGTTTCAGAAACAACGTCCAAACTCTTGTAGCGTCGAACATAGGAACAGAAGAAGATGATAGGTGAGAATTATAAAAATTTTTTTTTCTCTCTCTTTTTTTCGCTCATATCCTATTCATTTTCATTCATCTTGGTCACTCGTGCTCCTTTATATCGTTATTGTTCTATATTTAACAATCTTATTCATTGCTTCGATACCATCTATCGCTGATACGGTATATATTGGTCATCGATGTCTTCCACATTGTCCTAAAACTTATTTCGTACCATTTTTTTATCGGGCAAGATCATGATTTGTTGGAAGAAGAGTAAAGGAATGTTTTAATTGTGAAATTTTTTTAAGGACACCGTTTTTTTTTATCTACCTTAACCTATTTCGCGTTATGCTAATTTCTATCCGGCCATTGGCGGGAGACATAATCACATCGTTACTAACATACTCGTGACTTGGCTTATGCATCGAAGCATGAAATTGACCTCTATGTTAAATCTTTACGAATATTTCTTTTCGATATTTTTAACTTATTTAGGATATCTGCGTACGTGTAAATTGATTTTTTATATTATACTTTAATGAAATAAAAATTATACCCTTATCGAATGTACCCTGTTGTTAATAAAAACAATTAGAATACAAGTTATTTATTAAGCGATTTAAATATATTGATTTTTATGAAAATTTTATGTACACAATATGGAAATTGTTTCTAACAAGAATGGTAGAATTGTTATAGCATTCAAAATTAATACCTGCTATAGATTGTTATGTAAGGAAATGTAACTATATTATTTCAGTATAATATTAGAAGATCACAAGTTGAGATTAAGACATTATTTTATACAACTCCTCACGTGCATACTTGTGTACAAAATAAAATTATTTATTTATAATTAAACATCATACATATATATTCTACTGTTTCTCATATTCAATTTATTAACATATTTTTTTTGTCGTTTAATTTTTTCATTTATTAATATTATTATAACTTTACTGTATACATAATTTTTAATTTCTTTTAGAAACTCCGCTTTATGCGTTGGAACAAATCAAGTTCGGATCTTATTATTCCGAGAATGCGAATGGCGTGGAAGAAAACTCCTCTTTGATTCTCTTTCCTTGGAGAAAAGATGGTGTAAAAATAAAGCAAACGCATTCAATCTCAAAACTGATTCTGGCTCCTCAAATTCCGATTCAATTAAATTCGGAAACAATCGCACCTTTGAAGTAATTGATAATTAACGAAATATCTCGACTTTTAATCAAGTTTTGTTTGTCTAAAATACTTTATAATTATATAAATAAATTCACTAGTTCGTAAGCAATAGAATTAAAAAACATTGGGTTCGCATGTTTATTAAAATAATTGTAAATTTTCAGCGAGAAAGAACAGCCGAGGATGACGTGAGTTTGTTGAGCGAAATGGTTTTTGGAACCGTGGCGATGACTTACAGAGGATCTTCGTTTAAGGTGAAATACAAGAATAATACGTTAACATTAATATCACGTGATACATAAATGTATCAACATTTTTAAAGAATAGAAAATAAATTACTTTTTATGTTTATCCTAAAGATCCATTCAATGAATTCACCGTCTTCTATTATGTGCACAAAAGTATTTCCCGCTACGGAGCACAACGTATGCAAGCCGAGGTAAGCGTATAAATTCGTGATAAGCTATCTATTGATTTCACGTTACGATTGATATATCGATACGATTTTTGATTTATCACACGATCGTGTTTCAGTGAAAGAGTATCGGACGAAGGGTTGGGCCGTTCCATGAACTTGGATTCTAATTCCAGCATTCGAACAGTTTGTAGGTAGCCTCTGGAAAATATGTTAAATGATCCGTTAATTTAGAGTTGATTAATTTAAAACTTTGATAGAACATACATAAGAATGTAATTTTTCAGTATCCCGACCAAGTTCCGGAAATTTATCAGGGATCGAATTAAATACTGGTGCCAGGAAAAATTCCACTTGCTCTAGTACCGGTAGTGGATGGGATATAGACATCCCACCACCGACAGGGAGTACGTTCAATTAGAAATGATTCATCACCGGAAGGTGTTCATTATTCGGGATGTAATGCGATATTAATTCAGGTTCGCAATCGCTGGAGAGCAATGGGTCCTCTGGTTTTGGTAGCCTTTCGAGTTTGCGTCGGAGATGGTTGCGAGCAGCTTCCACTTCTTTGGCGCGATCAGATTCCGATGATACTTTCGGGATGCAGTACTGGACCGAGAATGGAAACGATAATAAAGATAGTCATGTTAAACGTCATAAAACAAGACTCGGATTAACGATGTTAGTGCGACTAGCCGAAGGTCATGAGAGGTTAGAGCTTAATTAAAGATTATTAGCAAGTGTTTTAATCATCGATTTCATTCATCTTGATTGGGTTCATCATCGTCGCATTTTACGTAGTAATTTATTACATCAGAAGTAATTTAAAGAATCAAGTTTACATTATATGGTTTTCATTTTGTATTTTAGAAGAATAGAGGCTCGTCTGTTAGAACACATGGCTCTATTAGAAGGAATGTTGGATCGTTTACGATATTTCTGTATCGAGTTGGGTAGTGTTAATACTCAGAACAAAGGGATGCAGCTTCCTGAAAGACTCTATAGATCTTCTCCTCGACTTATTATTTCATTATTGCGTTTACTTACGAATCTTAATGCAGGTTTAAATTCCCACACACCTTTATTGTGGCACGATATGCTACTTAATTCTGTAAAAATAGAGCATAAGATGAATACTTTACATCATAGTTTGGAACAAATGTGTCAGTTACTGGATAATATCGACACAAAATCGACTAGCTTGTAAGTATTTCTGTAGAGAGTATCACCTGTTTCGATTGAACTTAACATCCGTTTATTTTAGTTTTTTGAGTACCGTTGTAACTGCTGTTTTAACGTATCATCTTGGTTGGATATATACCACACTGCCAATTCACGATCGACAATTGGTAAGGAACCTGTTTTTTTTTTGTAGCGAAACAATAGATTCGTTAAGATTTTAATCACCTGTTTATTTTTAGATGGAAAAATTAGGTACCTGGTATCCCTGTAATCCATTATGGGCTCAGTTAGGTGACTTATATGGCGCATTAAGTAATCCTATCAGGGTAGCACATACGGTTGTTGCGGGTGATCCTCAGAAGACCGATTTGATTAACTCGGTTTTATCCTTCTTGTCATACTTCATTCGTAGCGGAATAGTACGGAAACGGCAGGAATATTGCTGTGTTACCGAAGAAGATGTTCAAGAGGCAGCAAGTCTTTTAGAGCAAGTGAGAATCAAACGTCCACATTTATTCAATCCTAAAGTAGCATGTAACGATCGAGAAACCTCGACGTCTCGACGCGTGTTACACACATCCGCTCGGAAAAAAATTCCCGTATCAGAGCATCCATACGGTACAGAAAGTGATAACGCCATTATGCAACGCTCTTACCCTCAATACAATGTTGAAAGGCTAAGAGTAGAAGGATCTATTAGCTCTCTCAAACGTACCACTACAATGGATTCGAATCTTGATTCGTTTATGTTGAAACCGCTAGAATTTGAAAGAGATATGAAATTCATTTTGAAAGAATTTTCTTGCGACGATGATAGTGAAAAGAGTACCGTCGATGAGAAGACTTGTACGTCGAGCAACGTTAAAATAGTAGTAAGCGAAATCGAGTCACAAGACATTGACACGACTAAGACTGACATGCAACAATATTCTGAATGTCCGCTACGGAATATTGAGAAAAAAATGGAGAACGACGACCTGGATGAAGTATTCACGAGTTCTAAGATAAATGCTTTTCAAGAATTCGACGATATATGTGTCGATACATTAAAATTATATTCCGCTAGGCCAGATTTTGAAACCGGTCAGAGTGTGGTTAACGAGATGAAAGATTCCCATGTTTTTTTCACGCTTGGCGATGAAGAAAAATCTATGAAAATTTTACCACGACCACGACTTGGATACAATTGTCAGTGTTCGTATATATTTACAACGGTACCAAGTACATCCGCGCAATTGCCGGAAGGTGTACTGAGAAAAATTATTCAAAGAAACTTTCCCGAATCGTCGAAAAGTATTCAGTCACCGCCGGGAGCATCTTCAAGGTCTTTGGGATTTTGTCAAAGATGCAACGGGCAAGGTTTCGTACCTTCGCAAAATTACGATAGTTGCAAACAAGTTCTGGAAACGCCGACAAATGCGACAGAAGTGTTGCGTACTTGCGGTAATACCGTGAGTGATGGAAACGTTGGATTATCTAGATCAAATAGTCTAGAAGCATTGATGGAAGCTAACAGTGTCGTCGAATTACCTATGCCACGGTTAGCTTTATTGATTGTTTTAAACATTTTCAACGATAAGATTGGTTAAAGACATGAATTTTTTGATTACAGAACGAAAAAAATGAAAAAGACTGATTCACACCAGGATACAGGATTTACAAGGACACTTTTGCAAAATCGAATAAAAACCGAAGAAGCACAGGAATTAAATAATTCTGAATCATCTTATACATGGGGTTTAGTTTTACAAGGTTTTCCAAAAAAGAAAAAGAGGAGAAAAAAGAAAATTGCCCAGCAAGTAGGAAATAAAAATGACTGTGAAACAGACAAAGAATGGTGGTACTGCATACGTGAAGAATGTCTTGCTGGTGTACGTTTTCCGACTATTGATCAACCAATTGCCGAATCGCTTTGTATTTTAGCGGATTTAGACACTTGGCATGTTGGAATCATATCTAATAACATGCCTTCGCATACTGCACCATTACCAGTTGGAATGTCAAGGCTTGTCGCAAATATGTTGGAAGGTTTTGCTTATTTATGGCGAAAATACCATTCAGCTTCGCAAGTAAGAAGTTAATTTCAATTGTCAGATATGTAGAAATATGTTTAGATACATAGAAATGTTTATTTCCTGTAACAAAAGTAATATTAATAGTGCAACCTGTCGCCTATTCATCGTTTGCAATTTTGTTTTATTATAGTGCATAGGTATATTGGAAGCAAAACTAAGAGAAATGTGGCTGAAAAGTGAGGCATTGGCTGAAATGTTGTTAACGACAGAAGTATGCGATGCCAGTGTTGCAAATTTGACAAACGCCCTCGATCTCGATGCAGCAGACATACCTCTTTTGCTCGCCGTTGCAACTTCTCATTCGCCAGAAATAGCACAGAGGTTCGGTCTCACACTTACTTGACTGTATCACATTACTTTTTATCACGATTTTTACATTATGGTATAAAGTCCATTTTTATCAAATACAACAGAAAGTGAAAGATATTTCATTATTTGTTTACAAGTATGGTTGTAGATTATTGTTGTTTTATCTGGTGATATGTTCTAATAAGCCTTCTTCCGTTCTTTAAATGAATACAGTACATAAATGTTTTAGAATATACATTTTATCGATTGTATGAAGATTTAAATTAAATGTTTGCACGTGTTAAAAATGTTTAATTTATTGTGAAATATTTATAGGCGTCGAATTTGCATTTAAATATTAAAATTTAAATATGTATTTTATAACGAAGATTTTAGAATCTTTAAAAAATTGTTTAAATTTTCAATGTGTAAATATTCAATTCAAAGGGCGGATGGTGCAATTTATTAAAATAAAAATATGATATTTAATGTACAAAAAAAAATGCATAGTCCTTTTTTAGATTAATTGTTACTGTAAAATTATGAATTTAACATATATGGGATCTATACATGTTTTTTTACACGATATTATGTAAGCACTTAAATTTATACACTCTGCAGTGTAGTGGATAATAAAACTTAAATTAATTTTTATACTTTTATGTATTCTAGTTTGATTTTCCAACGTTACAATTTTTCCTCTTCCAGTATTAATTTCCGAAAAAGAATAGAAACTGTTTTCAATGATTATCTTATTTTTATTGAAAAAATTATTACTTGTGTTAATCACAATTTCACATATTATGTATTAATTATTTCATTAACGAGGTTAAAAAATGAGTTTTACGTAGAATGAACATAACAAATTCTTTTCTTAGGAAGCAGATAAATTTTATTTCGGAACAGAAACTTCGAGCACGTTGAATGATTCGATTTTAGTAATTCAGCAAATTGTAAAAATATTAAAAGCTAGATACGAACTCAAGTCTGTCATTTCATAATCGACAACAAGTTTGCGGTGCAATTTAAATATAAAATTCGCATTCGTGATAAATTACTGGTTTGTGTTCACGATATCATCGATCTTTAATATACTGCGAACGGTTTCCGAAGCAAGGGTAATAGCACTTAGAGAAACTAATAGTGGTTGAATCACATTTTCTTCCAAAATGTTAGTTATTGTACCCTTTCGCACATTAATTCCAGCGGTGTGTTCACCCTTAGCATGCCGATTTCGAAGTTCTGTTACAGTCGCAATAGGATTCAATCCTGCGTTTTCTGCTAGTGTTGATGGGATTATCTATAATATTTAAAAACATGGTTCACGAAACCATTAAGTATAGATTATAAACGTTTTACAACTCACCTCGAATGCATTTGCAAAAGCTTGAATACAGTAAGCATCAACGCCGCTTAGAGTTTGAGCATATGCTCCCAGTTTTAATGCAAGTTCTATCTCAGGTGCTCCACCGCCAGCAATCAAAGCTTTCTGTTTAACTAAACAACGAACCACGCATAGCGCGTCATGCAGCGAACGTTCCGCTTCTTCTAAAACTAATTTGTTGCTGCCCCGTACAAGAACTGTTACTGTTGGGCCAGGATTTTGTATTTTAGTGATCTGTAACGTGAAAAGAATTTTCAATTATAATATTCACGATAGAAATATACGTTTAATGTTGAAAAATATATATTTTTATTCTACTGACTCGAACAAACTTCGAATTTCCGGTCTGTACTTCTTCGCATAATTCAGCGTTAACAAGATTTTCAGGGACGAAATGATCCAATGATGCGATCGGTCTACAGCCTAACGTTTTGCATACAAACGGAATATCCTCGCGCTCGATATCTTTGATCACCATAACTTTAATTTTATCTAAAAAGTGTATAGCTAGATCGCTAACGGCATCGCGGAGAATGGATTTCTGTACTAGCAGTATATTGCAACCAGCTTTTTTAATCTGTTTTACGATATTTAATATGTAAGCCCTTTCTTCTTTCAAAACACGGTCCATCGCAGCATAATCAGATACGACTACATTATGATCCATCTGAAACGTAAAAATATTCCTTTTATGATTAAGAATAAAAAACTTTTTAAATTCATACATTCATTCCTATTAAATTACTTACATCCGTTTTAGGAGGAGAAATGCAGAATTGAATCAAACCTATTTTCGCTTTTTCAATACGTTTTGGTCCATTAACATTGCAGGATTTTTGTGTAAATATTAATCCTTCTACGAGTTCAGTATCTTCAACGGTACCGCCCAATTTCTTGATCACTTTTACGTTCTGTAAGTGTAATAATGTTAAAATATAAACTTAACGTGTCTATTGTAATCTAATTTACGCGTCGATTTTCTTACATTCAGATCTACATTAGTTTCTTTCCCTTCTTCGGTAACTTTTAATACTGCATCTACAGCCAATGGTGCTAAAAGGCTCGACTGTTGAAAGACAACCTGAAAGAAAACAGATTACAACACGTTACTAACTTACAAATTTAAAATGCTATTTTAATAAATATTAAAATATAAATATTTTAATACAATATATTAGTAACAACACGTATACCTTTGAATTAAGGGAAGTCGCTGCAGCTCTGATCAATGATTGCTTGTCTCTCAGGTCAACAGGAATAGACATATCTGTCAATATCTGTACAGCCTTAGTTGCTGCTTTCTGAAAAGCATCACTGATCAAAGTAGGATGTATTCCCTTTTGCAGCAAGCGTTCTGCAGCTTCCAAAAGAGAACCAGCTATAACAACAACACTGGTAGTACCATCTCCAGCTTCGATATCTTGTGCTTTTGATAGCTCGACTAACTGAAAATATATAACACAAGTGTTGATAATCGAAAAAAAAAAATAAAAATAAAAATGAAAAGAAAATACCATTTTTGCCGCAGGATGTACAACATTCATCTCCTTCAAGATAGTAGCACCATCGTTTGTAATTGTAACTTCTCCATTGCCAGATTGAATCTATACGTACAAAAAGGAATATTACGAATGCTTCTTTTTTGATATACAGATTTAATTTTACCATTTTGTCCATTCCTCTAGGGCCCAGACTAGTACGAATTGCATCGCTGACAGCTGAAATATTAATAGGTATTCTTTACATAGAAATTCCATTGAAAAAAATTCATACATGTATACCAATACAAATATAATATAATTATAAAGGTTTTTTTCCAGATTCGTAGTAGTATAAAATAATTCAGTTACGGTGTGCTGAACATGACTATATAAGGTAAAACATTTGTCCCCGACGTAAGTAGAAACCGGGGAAAATTAAAACGTTTAAAATATATTTCAATAATATTATTTATTCACCTTTCGCAGCATTGATGTTGCTGCTTCGAATATCGGCAGGTTTACTCTTATCTTTATAGGCTTGGCTATGGGCACTTCGTCCATCGCCGCTTGCCGTAATTGCCGTCATTCTGGGTAAGTTGGTCACGTTTTTTAAACTCGATTAACTGTGAAATTTCTACGATAGTTTGCAAGGAACTTCGTTCCTCTTAGTATTGGAAATAGTTTTTCGCAATACTTTTTCTTATAAATCGTTAAACGAATTCAGGAAAGATTTAATTCTTCTCAACGCAAAAACACGCGCTTGAGAAACGACTGGAAACCTTAGATTACAAGATAGAATGGAGACAATGTCGGTAAAAGATTTCGAAGGTACGTGGTTCAGCACCACACAGTGGCTCATCGAAGGAAGTTCTGTAGGTTCATGTCATGCGAATCTACCGCGCTCTACAAGTTAATAAAAATAACGTTGTGCGATATTAATTCATATTCCGTGATATTGTAGCGATATAATAAATTAAGACGCATAATAAAATCTAGAATCTATATGGATTTATAAAAGGGCAGTATCAAACGGTATATCGTTGAATCATCGGACGAGCTTCCACCCTAGTTTATAAATTGATTCGAGGTCGATGCTAAAACATGATTTCCATATACTATGTACGAGTTATCAGCGCCATTGCATGCCACGGTTTATTATTTACATGAATGTGTTGCACTTAAGATGCAAATAACTGATAATCGTGGAAGAACACGATTTTTAAAGGAGTTTAATCATAATATCAGTAACATCTTTAAGTGATTATTTCAAGGAACGTCGTTGAAATGACGTAAGTTTGAAAATGTATAAGGGCAAACCCACTAGATTTGTCACCTGTCCGTTGTCATTTCTGATAATCGGCATAGGATGTGCCAACTCACCTACTATCAGTTAGATACAAATTTTCGTACGTCAATATGTATTTTTTAAGAAACTGTTTATAACTTACGATGAAATAGATTTTTATGGTAACGCTGTAAAAAAGAAAGATTTTGATACGATGGCAAGCGCAGCTGTCGGAACTAGTCCGGAAAATACTTCCAAGTTTTTGGAATCACTGCAAGCAGATCTGAAAGTCCTCGCTTCTGAAACCAAGAAGAAATATCCACAAGTCAAAGAAGTACGTAGTTATTATTGATCTTAATAAGTAATTGTTATGTAATATTAAATGAAAAGTTAGGTTAGTTTACCATTTCGGGATTTTCTTTTCTTTTTTTTATAAAAATTGTTTATAAATTATTGCAACATTCAAATTTATTAGTATCGTATTTTATTACAGTCATGCGAAGAAGGAATTGCAAAAATAAGAACAGCATCAAATGCTTCTGGTACTCCAATTTATTATATTGTCAATCAAATTTTATATCCTTTGGTTCAAGGATGCGAGAGTAAAGATGTAAAAATTATCAAGGTGTCTATGAACAAAGATTTTTTTTTTTTGTTTATCGGTATAATATTTTTTATCCTTCATCCATATTATTCATTTCAGTTTTGTTTAAGTATGATGCAAAGATTGATTACACAGCAAGCTGTCGATCAGAAAGGTGCTCGTTATATTACAGACACGTTATGGATGTTGATGGAATCGGGAACAGAGGAAGTTAAAGTTTTGCAAACTGTAACTCTCTTATTAACTAGCAATACTGTTGTTCATGGTGAAACGCTCGCAAGGGTAATCATCTGTGAGATAAAAAAATTTGTATTAATATTTTCAATAATTTATAACAGACAATATGTTATTTTCAGAATTTGGTTCTTTGTTTTCGTTTACACTTTACAAAAGATTCTACAACTATTAACACAGCTGGAGCTACGGTAAGACAATTAGTATCGTTAGTATTCGAGCGTGTTGTTGCAGAAGATGAACAAAGTCCTGATAGTGAAGATTCAGACGAGATCAATTTGGAAGAATTAAAAATTCCTACTAATCAGGCACCTAAAGGTTTAGGACCATGTGCTGCAGATGCATATTTAATGTTTCAAGTAAATTTACTTGTGTTATTTGTTATTATATGGTTTAATAAAATTCAACAACTAAATAAAATTTTTTTTAGGACTTGGTACAATTAGTAAATGCAGATCAACCTTACTGGTTAATTGGAATTACAGAAATGACACGTACGTTTGGATTGGAATTGTTAGAATCCGTTTTAACAAATTTTTCATCTGTATTTTTTAAGGTATTTATTAATCACAGTAGAATCATTTATCGATAGATCGTGAATATTCAATTTTACTTTCGTTTCAGCATCCAGAATTCAGCTTTCTGTTAAAGGAAAGAGTGTGTGCACTTGTGATCAAATTATTTTCACCTAATATTAAATATCGTAACTCGGTACCCGCGTCACTGCAACAAGCTACACCTTTAGATAAACCTTATTTTCCTATTAGCATGAGGCTCCTTCGGGTTGTTTCTATTCTAATACAAAAGTACCATTCTCTTTTGGTATGCATTTTAATTACGATTTTCTCATACAATTTGACCAATATAAATTTATTAAACGTAACTAAGCTTAAAATAATGCAGTTAAATTATGATATCTATATGTTCTTTAGGTGACAGAATGCGAAATATTTTTATCTCTAATTGTTAAATTTTTGGATCCTGATAAACCAACATGGCAAAGAGCTTTAGCTTTGGAGGTTTTACACAAGATGACAGTGCAGTCTGATCTCCTTACAAACTTCTGTGAATGTTATGACTTGAAACCTCATGCAACTAATATTTTTCAAGATATTGTCAATAGTTTAGGAGCCTATGTACATAGCCTTTTTGTTAATCCTCAAATGATGAATCAAACCAATATGGGTAAATTTTCATTTACTATAATTGTAATAAAATATTTAAAATATTAATATTTTTATAATACCAGTGGCAGGTACAACGATACCACAAAGTACTGCTTCTCCATTATTTACGGGAATGCCTATAGGACCTGGTGTTTCACCTCAACCTGGTTTTTATTCGCGTGGTATTTGGTTACCAGTAGTTGCGACATTTACAAGTGGTCAAGCTAAATCCACCTAGTAAATACTTTTTTTTTTTTACTGCTTACAGTATAATCTTTTGTAAAAAAAAAAATATCACAAGTAATTTAATTAACTTTTAGTCTCGACATGCTTGATAAAGTTGAGCCACCGCAGATTCCTATTGGATATGGAATAAGCATAGCTTATGCATGTTTATTGGACATTATACGATCCATAGCTCTCGCAATTAATGGTTCTGGCGAAGTTGTAACTGGAAATCATTCTTACAAACCTAACGAATTCGAACGAAAACTTCATACTCAACTCATTAATTCTAGTTGGTGTGGTTTGTTAGCGGCATTAAGTCCTCTTATAGATGCAAGGTAAAAAACATTTATGTATCGATTAATTTATTAATATTCTATTCAAAATTTATTCGCAGTATATAAAAACAATTTTTTTTTTTTTTTCTACAATTGTTAGTACCGATGAATCTGCAACCGAAAATGTATTAAAAGCAATTCAAACCTTTGCATCGTTGTGCGGACAATTGGAACTGCAAACACCGCGGGACGCGTTCATTACAGCGATATGTAAAGCGTCGTTGCCCCCTCATTATGCGTTAACCGTGCTGTACAATGCTCCTCAGGGTATACCATCCGCAAGACAACAAGAATCTACTCAGTACAGCGTGACTATGGGTGAACCAGATTATAGACAACAAGTAGTAGCTGTTGGTACTCCGTTACCAACTGCTTCTCTACCAGTTGGTGTGTAACAGTAATTACATTGAGTTATAAAGTATTTAATAAAATAACTAGTAAGCAAATACAAATAATTACTTGTTGATATAGGTGCACATCAAGGTCCAGTTATGTTAACGGCAAAGAATTTACAATGCATGCGTGCGTTGCTATCACTTGCACACTGTCATGGAAGCATTCTTGGTGGCGCGTGGCATTTGGTACTTACGACGTTGCAACATCTTGTCTGGATACTCGGTTTGAAACCTTCTACAGGAGGATCTTTGAAAGCTGGAAGAACCGCTGCCGATCCAAATGCAGTACTTACGAATGCAGTTATGGCAGATTTGCCTGTACTTAGCGCTATGCTTAGCAGGCTATTTGAAAGCAGTCAACACCTCGATGATGTCGCTTTGCATCATTTGATAGATGCACTTTGCAAGTTAAGCCACGAAGCCATGGAATTAGCTTACTCTAACAGAGTAAGTGCTGAAATGTTTTATATTTTTTAATAATAAAACTGGAAATTCGTAAAAGCTTGAATTGTGAATATTAGCATATTCCTTATAAAAAAAAAAAAAAAACAATTGCTACAATTTCATATATCTCTATTAGGAACCCTCTCTGTTTGCCGTGGCTAAACTTTTAGAAACCGGTTTGGTAAACTTACCTCGAGTAGAAGTTTTGTGGAGGCCATTAACAAATCACTTGCTAGAAGTTTGTCAGCATCCGCATATACGTATGAGAGAATGGGGAGTTGAAGCCATTACGTACCTCGTAAAAATGGCACTTCAACACAAATATCCACAACCTTTACGCGATAACCAAGTATGTTTATTGAATGAATCCTATTTATCAATTATGAATGTATTACGATGAATTAGGTATTGGAAATGTTATTTATTTTTCCATTACAGAAGTTGCAGACTTTACTTCTGGGACCCTTATCGGAACTATCATCGGTTCGTCACGGAGACGTAAGACAACGACAGTTGGAATGTGTTCTACAAGTTTTACACGGAGCAGGAGAAACGTTGTATCATGGCTGGCCTCTGGTACTTGGTATTATTGGAGCAGTGTCTGATCATCATGGGTAAATATCATAATCTAGTAGCATGACTTTGATCTAGTTAAATATCGCTTATTTCTGTTTTATATTAACATATTTTACAGAGAAGCTTTAGTTCGAATAGCCTTTCAGTGTTTACAATTGGTAGTAACTGATTTTCTACCAGTGATGCCTTGGCGGTGTCTTCCGCTTTGTGTCGACACAGCCGCTAAATTTGGTTCTCAGACACAAGAATTAAATATTTCATTAACTGCTGTCGGATTAATGGTAAGAATAAATGGTATACGAATAAAATGTTTCAAGTTCATTTTCGATTGTTAATTTTAGTATTGTTATATGTCCTCTTTAAAACAATCTGAGAAGAACGTGGAATGTAATATGCGAAATGAAATGATGTGTACGCGTTCTCTATTGTAGAAGAAGTTAGAAGCACCTAAAATTATTAAAATTGAAGCGAAAATATTTTGAACGATCAAAATTAAAATCAAGACAATCAGGCAAATACAGTTAACTATGAACGTGTTATTAATATAAAGTTTTTTATCGTGTACAAGATACAATACATTACCATTGATTCGTAGATCAAGTAGATTTTATCGGTCTTACAGATTGATAATAAGTTCGATGCATTTATATTTAAATATTATTTTTCCAGTGGAATATAAGTGATTATTTTTATCAAAATCAAGAAAAACTTTGCGTATCTCTAAAAGGAGATTCATCATCCGTATTTCCGGATTTTCCTGGTACAACAAACATGCCACCCTTTGATAAACTTTGGATGTGTCTATATGCAAGATTAGGTAATACATTTTATTACCAAATATTACGTATGAATCATAGGACATTTATGGAAATGTGTTATTTTATTTTTATTTCTAAGGTGATTTGTGTGTGGATCCACGACCCGCCGTGCGTAAATCAGCTAGCCAAACTCTATTTTCTACAATATCTGCACATGGTAGTTTGTTGCATCAGCCAACTTGGCAGGCTGTGCTTTGGCAAGTTCTTTTTCCATTACTAGATAAAGTAAGAAGTTTATCCAATTCTGCTAGTAGTGAAAAAGTTGATACTAGTGGAAACATACTTATTCATCATAGTAGAAATACAGCGCAAAAGCAGTGGGCAGAAACACAGGTAACAGTATACATTTATTTAATACTTTGTTACTGTGTGCAACCAAATAAATTTGTTAAATAATTATTCCACAGGTATTGACATTGAGTGGCGTTGGAAGAGTATTTAATACGAAACGTCAATTGTTACAAATGTTGGGCGATTTTCCTAGAGCTTGGTCTCTTTTGTTAGAATTCATAGAAAATTCTGCGCTTAGTAAAAATAATGAGGTGTGTGCATATGTAACATTTATAATTGTGAAAGATAAAAAAAATATTAGAAATGTGAAATAAATTTTTGAATTGTATTTAAATTCTATAGGTATCATTGGCAGCTTTAAAATCGTTTCAAGAGATTTTGTATCTCCAAAAAGGAAGTGACAATAATGAAGTGATTCAATCAAACGATTCCGAAGCATTATGGATCGTTGCATGGCGAGTGTGGCTCAATATTGGTATGGAAAGTACAACGCCACCTCAGGAAGGAGAAACGGAACCTTATGTGCCATCTCAAGCGTTTTTAACAGCGTTGGTTCACATATTTCCAGCTGTTTTTCAACACATCAGAAACAAGTATATTTATGCTTCTTAATTTTTTCACGTAATTAAGTGTTCCTTTTCAATAAGAAATTTTATGTCTTTTTTTTCTCGTTAGATTCACTGGTTCCGATTTACAAAAACTTTGCCTCGTGTTGAAAAATGCGGTTGCAGTTCCGGTACACGGTGAATCAACACCGTATATTTTACCTACGATGCCAGATGTAGTTCTTACTCATTTACAAGATGGTGTACTTCATTCAATGGAACTTTTACAAAAAGTATGATTTATTTAATTGTTAAAAACCTATTTTCTTAGGACTCAAAATTAATATTATTTTTCTTCCGATAGGAAGCGCTAAATGGACCTGATAATCTTCGAACGATGATCGTTTTAATATTTCTACAACTTTTAAGCTTTTCCAAATTGGCTTGTGAAGCTCCCACTTATGGTAAAATACCAACGAAACACATCTCCCAAATTAGAGGTGTTTCGGTACGTATTTTTTTATTTTTAATACTGGAATTTTTATTGCATTATTTTTAAACGAATGTCATTTAATTCTTTTAATTTATTTAGGCTGATTGGGTAACAATGAATTATGTTCCTTTTGGAGAAAAAGCTTTATCAATGGTTGTAACATTATATCAAAAGACGGCACATGAAATGGCGGTCATAGACGGACAAGTTTTAAAGCATATTATAGAAGCGTTGCACGTGCCTTTATCGATGAAGTATGCTTGCCCATCACCAACAACTTGGAAATTAGCTGTTACTAGTCTGCTTGCCGTTTTACATACCGGTTTACCTTTAGCCAGGAAATATCCAGAACAGTTTCAAAGTATGTGGCCGGAACTTGCGTGTACCTTGGATGACTTTTTATTTCCAAAAAGGTGATTGAAAGAGAAAATTGCTTCTCCGATGATACATTTAATTATTAGAAATCATAAGTAAAATTACAGCGTAGAAATAAGCTGTCTTATAATATGGTTTTCTCTTTGTCACAGCGTACTGAACGTGGAACGGGGTGTCGAGGAAATTCAAGCTGACGAAGCTGTAGATTGTCAAGTAATGGAGCTTTTACGAGACGAAGTTTTACCGCATTCCCAACACATACCTCATCAGTTTATTTTACGAGTAGTTATGCTTTTAAACAAAGGCTCTATACACTCGGCAACTACTATAAATATTGGTAAATTATTTTTTACATTTATCAAAAGCGAAAGTTCAAATATAATATTGCTTTTTATTATCGTAGAAAATAATGGGGAAACTAAGTTAAGGGAAGAATTTGCAAAAACGTGTTTTGAAACGTTACTTCAGTTTTCTTTATTGGACGGACTGAATAACGAATCGGAACACGACACAACTAAGAATACTGAAAACGATGAGGGAGGTGTTGCTGGACGGTTAGCAGTCACTGCACTCCTTCATAGGTTTCAAGAAGTATTGCGACGATATATCGAAAATGAGAGGCGAAGTGGAAAATGTCCTTTACCTAGGTAATAGTTTTGTTTAAACTAAACTTTTAAACTTTTCTGTAATTCGATTACTTAACTGCATTCCGTTAGTGATAAAATGTAATATACGCATTCATTTTTAAGTACTTATTATATGAACCTTTTCTAGGTACAGATTGTCAGAAATTTCATTCGTTTTGAAAGCTGTTGCGACACTTGTGGTTTCCTTAAAGAAAGCACCACCTAATAAAGGTAATTATAGTTACATTAATTTCATTTTAATTTTTAAAATAACATACCTAATTTCTTACGTATATGAAAAAGAAAAAAAAAATAAATAAATAAATAAAGAAACAACGGAATTTAAATTCTGCTTTCTAGTCGAAAGATCAGTTTGGGAACAACTGATTGGGCTATATCCGTGTTTAGTAGAATGTACAATAGCTACAGCATCAGGCCAAGTGTCAAGATCCTTACGGGAGGCTTTACTACAGTATCATGATTTATTGAGACCACCTCTTCATAGTTCCACAACGTCAAATGGTGTTTGACCATTGCATTCTTTCTTTCTAACTCGAAATAGCAATGTTTGCTACACAACTAAGTAGTAAACTTTTTATAAACTACGGCTACGTGTACAATAAATTTTGTCATAAAATTTTTACTTCCACGTACACGTATAAGGTAAAGAATCTAAGGTGAAGTATCGTTAAAAATCTTTAATTTATATATGTGCTGAAAAGTTTATCATCTCAAATTTTACAAGTTCATCATTGCCATGCAACAAAAGGTAAAAACATTTATCTTTACGTTTATAGTATAAATGTTTTGATTCTGTAAATTGCAATAGATTTTTATAGAATTATATATATATTTAATTAGCAGGTAAACAATTATGTAACAGATGGATCATTTTAACTGTTTGTTTAATATTCTAAGAACTTCGTTTCTTTCAAATATTTTTGTTTCCACAAAAATGACCGCAAAATTTTCTTTTTTCTTGTAGTTTGTTATAAGATCTTGCAATAACAAAAACTGCTACACATAGCATAATATTTGTGAATAGTAAACGATGCATATAATTTTTGGTTGAATTAGCATCATTATCTATAACAAGCAAAGATAAAAATAATATAATGTGGTCTCTTATATTTAAATAAAATAGCACATAACAAAAAATTAAAAAAAAAAAGTAGTCTTAGGAAGTCGAAGCAAGTATACAAAAATTGTGTTAAATACGTATTTGGTAAGCGCAAATTTATTAATAACTACAAATGATACATACATGCCATGCAGCTGTACATAGTTAATGTACAACTTGGCTTTTCTAATACATATTGTAAATATCGAACTAATTGCGATTAGAACATACAGTACGATTTTATAAATAATATAAAATTATTATTCGCTATTCTTACAATGATATAATATTGAAAAATTATGATACAATGATGTAAATAGTCACACAAAAATTCAATAAAAGTCTGAAATATTTATTGCTATTTTTGTATAGAAATCGTGCCTTCATAGATTTAGGCTTGGTACTTTTTGATGTTTTTCCGATAAACATAAATTTTCTTTTATATCGAGTTTTTGACAAAATTCTTAACCAATTGAAAGTACTAACATTTTTTATTATTATTATTTACATAAATTATTGTACATAAATTATTTATATTCTGTATGATTTGACGATCATATTCTAATTTTCTTATATCCAAAATATTTAATTTTGTATATATGTATTTAAAAAAGATCAAGATTATCTGAACATGGTAATATTTTATATTTCACGCGAGTAGGTTTTATCCACATAAAGTTTCGTAGTTTGGATTTGTGGATTAAATGTTTATACAGCTAGATTAATTGATATTGGCGAACAGTACTTGGTTCGATTTCATTTAATGAACAAGCGCCATTGTCGGTGTTGAAAAGAAATGTCTTTTAATCGTAGATGTCGCATCTGTAACCGGAAAACTTGTAGAATTAATCAAATTTCAACAAAAACCTGTTACCAGACCTATTCGTATCGTGCTATTTTGTATCGAAAAATAAATAAATTTGGAAAATTTTCGCCATGCTCGATCGAAACAATTTATTTTAACAAAGAAGTATTGAATTTGATTCGTGATGTATTTTCGAGTGACGCCGCAGCCATGATTGTTTAGTTTCGGGGGGATGAAAAGTGAACGCGAGCGAGGGATTTGAATGAAACGCGTGTGACCTCAGCGTACCGACTTATTGCTGTATTTAACGAGCGTGCCTGTTAATTGAGAGATATGGTAAGAGATATCATAAGTTAAAACATGAGTTAAGTGTTTATTTGTGCGGCATAGTTTTCGCGGGAATTTTCAGGCGTTACAATTGTTGGGTGCCGCCGCTACCGCGGCGCAACATTGCACTTTCAAACTTTCGATCGATTTGTACTCAATATACGGAACCGTCAAGCAAAATGAGGATCGTGTATCACTTTATTCTTTGACGTGTCTTTTATTTGATTTTTCCCCGATTACTTGGTTCCGCACGCGAACGATGCATCATTTCTGTAAAAATATTAGAAAATATAACCGAGTATCACGCTGCATATAAATCGATATACACGTAGCTTCCTAGTGTGCGTGTATCTGTTTGTACATGTGTGTGCTTGGTGTGATGTTTGAATGTGAATGAATATGCATACACGTATACGGCGACACAAAGAACCTCTAGATAAGGAACGCCCCTTTTTACGATACGATCGAATTTCTTTCCCGCGCAATTTCTAAGATGCAATGAAACGTCAATAATCGACAATTTTTAATTGCTTATAATTTTATTTAACGTGTCAATCGATTTTCCCCTATTTTACGTAAATATTTTTTAAGGCTGATTTTCTTTTTAATGAATTTTTACATTTATCGTAATGCCATGTTTTTAAATATGTTAGTTTAATATATAATGAAAATTAATTATTTATATTAAACGTTAGAAAATATTTATCGAAGACGCAATTGTATAATTTTATCGATCCAATATATTACTGATATCAAGTATATTTGTCCATGGCATAGTTCTTGCGATAAAGCTTGTTTAAAATTTAATTTAAAACGAGTGTTTAGGAAATGTATTTTCATTAATAGATTGATTTAAAAAACGAAAAGAAAAATTGAAGAAAATACAGTCGAGATACGAAGACAAATTTTGTTCTGCGTTTCGATATGTTTGCACAGTTAGTACCAGAGGAATATTTTTATTTAAGTCTGTTATGCATCTATGGAAAATATGTTTAAAAAAGAAACGAATAGATATGTAATCATTATTATTATATTAATAAACAAATACTTAACAGTTTCTATTAATATAAATTATTTTATGTATTAACATTTATTCACCGCAATTTTTAATAATAATACATATACATATATATATATATATATATATGTATATAATATTTAATAATTTATTTTATATTTTTTTATTAATTTCAATAATATAACAATTTGTAATTTTATATTGTTCTAGGCCATTTAGATATTTCTCTGAAATGTGGTTAAGAAGTGAACACGTTAGTAGAAGACTACGTGGTCGTTTAAATATAAGTTGTATATCCAGAACCAAAATATCCAATCATCGGGTACAACTCAGCAGCCTACGGAAACTTCCATCTATTAATAATAATAGTCATCGTATTAATACACCGAACAAATGTGGCAGACTAACACGATGGAAACGTAGATGTACTCATTTTTTGAAAGAGGTACGTGTTAGTTGTTGCTCTGACCTCAATTTCTTACACGTGTTGTATCGTTCTGTGTTACCATCCAAGATACTGATATTCAATTATGATATTTCAAATTACATAATTATCATTAGCTTACTGTAAATGATCTTTGCAGGTCATTTATTAAAAACAATCTTCACTATTCCTTAAAAAGAAATACTTTCTAACTAATCAGCGGTTAATGAGTGACTGACTAACTCTCAAGGATGTTATGCACTTAGATTTCTTAGAACTACAATCGAAGCCATTTGGTTAATATAAGGGCTCCAATTCAGTTTTGTTAAAAAAAATTATTATCTTCGTAGGCTTGTAAAGAAAATGTTTTACGTTTTGCGAAATCTGCGCCTAGTAGACGAGAGAGAGGACCTCGTAGAAGAAAATGCATAAAACGATCAATGGTTACTTCAACTCCCTTACACCGAAATTCTGCAAAAGATGCAGTTATTGTAAGTCGTTATAACCCGATATTCTTTTTGAATAACTAAAAATAATGAATATAAATTTTTTAGCCGGCAAAATGTGCAACAATATCAAAAGTTACCGAGGAATCTAAAGAAAACTGGAATACAACTACTTTATCTCTATACTCATCTATATTAAATACCGATTCATATTCCTCTTCATCCATTGTAAATGATTTTAAATCTTCAATTCCAAGTGTATCACCACTGACAAATCTAATGCCTCCAGCATCTATAGGATCAAATTCAGACTTTTCATATGTATTGAATCATGAAGAAAACAAAAATATTGGTACATACATTTATAAAAATTGCATATAAATTTATTTACCTCTTCAACACATATATTATGTATGGAAAAATTGTATTTGTTATAGATACTAGTTCGCTGTATTATTCCGCTTCTTGTACGCAAACAGAAACACCTGAAGAATGCTATAATTTAATGCATTCCACATCCATGTATGGAACTCGTTCTTATTCATCAGAAAAGTATTTTCCAAACGGAAAATATGCACTTGGCAACAATAATGCGAACAACAGCAATTTATCAAAAAATCAATGTTCCCTTGTCAGTCATTCATCAAAATATGAAACAGGCTTTGCTAATACAAAGTACAGTTCATCAACGATGTACAGTCTAAGCCATCATCATTCATCAGATACAAACGGAAATGTTACTGAAAAATACGGTTCCGATGATATTGAGAACGATTACCATGATGTTGAATACATGGAAGTTGGAAGCGAAGAAATAGTAGAAAGTTGTGATATGGAAAATATGGTTACTCATGTTCAAGAAGATTGGGAACCATTTGATCCTTATGTCTTCATTAAACACTTACCACCTTTAACTCCGGCAATGAGAGCTAGATGTCCTGCTCTTCCTCTTAAAACACGCAGCAGTCCAGAGTTTAGTCTCGTGTTAGATTTGGTATGTATATTCTAAATCGACCTATTAAAATGATAAATCATGAGAAATCGTATAAAAAACAGAATAAAGCTTTAATAAAATCTAAAAATATTACAGAATGAACGAACGGATATAAAAAGAATTTTTTTTTTTTTATACAGGATGAAACATTAGTTCACTGTAGTTTACAAGAACTTTCGGATGCAGCATTCCGTTTTCCAGTCGTCTTTCAAGATGTAACATACACAGTGTTTGTCAGAACACGACCCTATTTTCGCGAATTTTTGGAACATGTATCATCATTGTACGAAGTAATTCTTTTCACTGCGAGTAAACGAGTTTATGCAAATAAATTAATGAATCTATTAGATCCGACACGAAAATTGATTAAGTATCGTCTGTTCAGAGAACACTGTGTTTGCGTAAATGGAAATTATATTAAGGATCTATCTATACTGGGTAGAGATTTATCTAAAACTGTTATTATTGATAATAGTCCACAAGCATTTGGATACCAAGTAAGCAAATCTTTAAAACATTCAAACTATTAAAAAATATATATATTTTATATATTTCTTTATTTTCACAAAATATATATTTTTCAGTTAGAAAACGGTATTCCTATAGAAAGTTGGTTTGCTGATCGTTCAGATAATGAACTAATGAAATTGTTACCATATAAATTAACATTACAGGGTGGAGACGTTAGACCACGCATTAGAGAACAATTCCGACTCTTCAGTTTTTTACCACCAGATTAATTTAGTTAGCAAGCACAAAACTAACATTTCAAAAAGTGCTAGCCTATATAGGTATGTACATGTATATATATCTTACAGATATTCATTAAATACATGTAAGATATTAATACAAAGCGTGCAATAATACACGCCAAAAAAGGAAAAAAAAAAAAAGTTATATAATTTGCTATGATTTATTAATAAATATGTCTGATAGGTAAATCATTAAAAATGATTAAAAACCAAAATACAGTTACTTCTGTAAGAGTTTAAATCATTATTGTACTATGATTTTCATAAAATTTGAAGAAAAATTAATTTATTATATAATAAATTTTGTACACGTTTATATTGAATTCAAATTAATCTCGTTACAAGATTAATATCAAAAATACATTTGAAAAATTAATGTCTTAACATTATATTGTTAAGAAATATCAACACAGTAGTTATTAAAATCTATATTTATCAAACTTTGGGCAGGTACCAACCAATTAAAATAATAAGTAATAAAACTTTATGAATCACATAGAGACCAATCAACATTTGATACTAACGACTGCTAGGGCTCGTGCGTTATACGAGTAAAGCATTATATTTTAATTCAAATTGTTTAAAAACAAGATTAAACGTTTATTACTAAATTGCTCTAGCAGGTATCTGTAGCAGATTATAAGCATCTCTCAATTTATATATATTTCGTGTTATTAATTATGCAGAAACGCATAATATTAAATTGAGAGTTAAAATGTATCGATACATACATACTTAACAATTTGTTTAAAAAATTGAAATCGATCAAATTGAACTTTTCTTCTGTTTTGAAAATGATGTAGTTTCATTATAAAATTAATCACATTATATGCAGAAATATGCAAAACATTTAATACATTAATCCAGTCACACAAAGTAAGTTAAGTAAAAAAACTTAACATCAATGAGATGAAATTACTGCAATAGCTAATTCAATTATTTGCCACAAAAAAATAGTGTGCTCATTGAATAGAAACGAAGTATACTGGTAGAATAACTATAGATGACATTGAATAAAATACAAACTTCCATTTACAAGCTACTTCCGTTTTTCACCACTTTTTAGTTCTATGTATTAATGCGTACATAGCAGAAGTCTTATCTATTAATAGAAACTTAACAAACAAATAGGAACATTAAACTTGTACCTTTAATACAAAAAACTTTGCGTTCATTACAATTATAATTGACTATGTCAATTATTATGTTTTGATAAATGTTTCCGCACAAGTAATTCAGCTTTTAGTTAAAACGATATCCTACAAAAATTGAACAAAGTACTTAGAACAAATAATTATTATTTATAGTTGTCATTTTGCAAATAATTATTATCAAACCTTAAATATTTTGTGCTATATAGGTATGTACACTTAATCTCGCCGAGAGATGCAACGTCTTCTATTCAAGCTTAGTTATAGATAAATATGATCTCAATCTGATTATTCTTAATCAGTATATTAAAATTGTGAATGTTTTAAATTTTTAATTGAGCACTGCAAGTATAAATCAGTGTAGATTACAAATTCGTTGAACGCATATATATATATTCATAATTTCTTAATTGCGAGTACATGTTGATGTGTACGTATCTGTATAAGCGTGCGTGTGACAACTATATCAATTATATCCTGCTACACCTAATAAAATTATAGAATTGCGTGTAATTCATAGTCAGAAATTTATATCGAAACAAAACATTCGTACGGCGTAATTTAGTAAAAAAAAAAAAAAAAAAAAAAAAA
>SMSQ01025889.1:1214280-1271365 GCA_019453375.1 Ctenoplectra terminalis | reverse complement strand
AATAAAAAAAAAAAAAAAAAAAAAAAAAAAAAAAAAAGTGCACGTTAGTAATGACATACATATTTTTTACACACAAGTATAAATTACAAAATTCATACAACTAAGAAAAATTTTCAAACAAAATGAAATTAAAAAAATAAATAAATGATTTATAATACAAGAAAACAAATATTATTATTAATTATTTTAAATATATACATCTATTATAAAAAAAAAAGTACTTATTTTCAATTAACGCCATATAGTTACACTTAACATCAGAATAGTTGTTATTGTACATAATTCTTTTCAATGATTTAATTAAATTAAAAATAAATGCTGATAACAGGTACATTGAGAATAATTATTCTCCGAGAACTGAATAATGATCATTTAACATAATCAGTTTCAACAAAATCTGACAAACACTTTTGTAAAACATCTAATTTTACGGATACCTTTTATCGGTTACGCATTCCTGTCGGTTCCCAAGAACACAACATTTAGAAATCTCCAAAGTCGTGTTACTTAATTCTCGCCTCCAACATTTTGTTACTTTATTTCACCCCTATCGCTTGAGGAGAAAAAATGCTGAAAAATGTCACGTGCAATATTATGTATTTAGATTAATACATTCAACGGTATTTCATGTTCAACGCTAATATAATTTGCATATTTAACAGCTACAACAAGTTAACTATCAATACTTTTTTTTATTTTCTATGCAACTTACTATTTCTTATATTCTCGTACTCGGGCTTCAGATACGTTGGATATTTGTTTCCTTTTTTTTTCATTATAACGTATACAATATTTATGATATGCAATATGTATATACCATATATCATAATAGCTTATTGAAATTATTAAAAAATACAAAATTTTATATACATAATTCCAGCTTTACATTTTTGCATTCATCTTTATTAAGCGTGCGTGCATAGCAGAGGAACTTCATATCAGTACAATCAGAGTACATAATTTTAACATATCTGGAGCCCGAGTGTAGTTCTACCTAATCTTCCGAACGCTGGAAATACCTAGTTTCAATGCGTTTGCAGAGATGCACAAGCAGTGGATAACTTTGGACAATATTCGCCAGTTTATTACCAGGTAGCGGTGTTGTAATTATCGTAAAAATATGCCCAAAAACTAAGGCATCCAATTCGTTGGGTGTCCTAAATATAATTAAATAATAAAATGGTCAACTATCAATCAGTCGGTTGAACAAACAAATATATTTTATGTACTTAAATCGTGACAATCGTGACAATCGTGACAATCGTGACAATAAATGCATCGAATGTTAAAAGGATTCAAGAATCGTAAAGAAGGAAATCAAAGGAATCTTCTGAAAGTGGTGGTAGTGCTTCAAGTGATTCAGAGTAATTCCATAAGGTTTCTATAGAAGGGGATGTATAAGTTTCAATATTACGGACAAGAGATTCAATAACAGTGCTACTCAGATAATTTCGTCCAACTCTTGATGCATGTTCAAGAAGTTTAGGAAATTCTTGCATAGATGCAGCAATCTCTTGAACAGTAGTAGGAAGAGAGGAATTGGATGTGGACAGGGCACATATATGACCGCATACAAGAGCATCTACTTCGGTAGGTCTTTCAATTAGAAACAAGAAAAAAAAAACAAATAGTAAAATAGTGATAAACGAAGTACATTCCGATCGATTACAAAAATTAAATGTTGGATACGAGATGTTTTTCTGAAGCTCAATTTTATAAAAATGATTTTATAAAAATAATTTATATTAGTAACATATACTTACTTTTCTCCAGAGAAATAATCATTACCCTCCAATCTTTCTGATAATACTGTACAACAACTTTTAACATCGTTGCATACTTCTTCTATGGTTTTATTGTACCAACCAAGTACACTGAGTTTCTTTATCACCTCCTTTCTTTTTTGCCAGTTTAAAAAATAATTCAATGGCCATGGATATACACTTCCGTGTCTTACTTTGGTTACTTCATTTAACGTAGCTTCATCGACCCAACAAATATATAATTCAGCATTTACAAAAACATTATTCACCAATGACATGTATGCTCTCATGTCTGCCTTGCAATTTGCAGACAAATGATCTGATAAACTTATGCCCTTATTTCCTATGAATGATACAATGTTATCAAATTCAGATATTAAAAATGCTCCACACTTAATGAATGGCACACGGCCAGATGGAGACATATATTCTGCATTGCTTCTTGGTTCTATTTGAAACTCAAGACCACACATTTTAAGGAAAGCTTGTACAGCTAGGCAATTTGCATTGTCAGGTAATAATATTTGTTCAACTTCGTACGGTTGATACAAGGTAATTTGTTGAGGCCATGCCTCTTGAGCTGAAACAAAAAGAAAAACAATATTAATTGCAAGTTTCATAACAATACCTAGTTTTCCTATAGCCAAGAGAAATTTATGAAATAAAATGCAAACGATGAAATTGAACAAAGTTTTACAAACGAAAAAGAGAATATTTTGTGTAGAAATTTGTTCGTTACGCATAAATATATTAAAGTTAAAGTAAATAAATAACATACATTGGAAAAATAAGGTTAAGTTTTGTGAAAATAAAAAATGTACATAATTCGAAGTGTACATCGAAATGAAGTTTTTTAAATTACCTTCCAATTCAAGAGTAATAGAATCTGCTAATAGAGGATAAGGCATTTTATTTGATTAAATGTGATGCTATCGACGATATAAAATTTTATTTCTTTCCACAAGCCGGAATCTCATCAAGTGACAAACATGGGAGTATCGACGACGAAGACAATTTTTATTTTTAGTTTTTTTATTCATCAAAATTAATGTAGTAATTTAATACGTCGATAACATATTGAATTACTATTATATTGTTCTATAATTATTATAATACAATAGTCATTGTACAGATACATTATAT
Organism: Ctenoplectra terminalis; assembly: GCA_019453375.1. Lineage (NCBI taxonomy): Eukaryota > Metazoa > Arthropoda > Insecta > Hymenoptera > Apidae > Ctenoplectra > Ctenoplectra terminalis. Next base: position 1,268,459 of record SMSQ01025889.1, on the reverse strand, counting down.
TCAATATTTTTTATTCAATATTGGTATTAAGGCACACTAATTTCAAATTACAATGGGTTAAATTATTATCTATTGTAATATATGTTTATTAATAACATAATAGATATGTAAACAGGAATGTAAATTTGTATTAACACAGGTAACGGTATATAAAAAAAAAAAAGAAACAATGTTAAGAGAAATTTACAGTAGAATTAAAAACTAAAATTATGTAATTGTGTTCGAGCAATAATTCGTAAGAATTACATTTTTTTAAATACTTTGCTACAGTCGTAAAAAATTTATATATAAAATTTGTATTTAAACGATCTTCAAATTAATAATAGATACAATTAAATTTTTAGCAACGTACTTATTAATAGTATATCGGTAAAAACAGCAATATTACAATTGTAGTATTCAACTTTATCAAACACATCGGTAATTATTGTAATAAATTTTTTTTTTAAAGAATTGATTTGAACAACACAAGTATTTCCGCGTCGGAAGCAATTGAAGATAGTCTGCGCGAGGACTAGTGCGCGGCAAACAACTGTATCTTTCTCTTTTGAACACAACAAGATGTCGAAGAGAGGTAAGTTGTTTTTCAAGGCGAAGGAAAATCCAACGAAATCGATCCAAGCATAAGTTATCGGTTTGAAAAGAAATGCACAAACGTCGAGTGGATGTTTATAATGTGCAGCGGAAAAAATAGTTTTTCATTAATAATGATGGAATTTGGAAAAATCGATGATTGTATTAGACAGAAATTACCGCGTTAGACGTGTACCTCGATGCTAATATTTAATATGAATTTATTATTCTTTAAGGACGCGGTGGTTCAGCGGGAGCAAAATTTAGGATATCACTGGGTCTGCCAGTTGGCGCGGTTATAAATTGTGCCGATAATACTGGTAAGTACTTGGAAAAAGATTGTAAAAATAATGCTTAACCTAGAAAACTGCTCGTGTTATGAATAAAAGCAACACATGGCTGGTGGTTGTCACTGTAACTTTTAAGATATTTTTTTAGAATTACTTTGTATCCAGAATATTTAAAATTAATTATTTGTTGGTATTAACATTTTATCATTTAACGTTTTTATAGGTAGAATTCTGTAAGCATATATAACACAAGTGATAAAATTACATATACTATGTTATATCGTGTGACTAAATGTTGTTAATAATTAATAGCTTGTTTAAGAATAAAAGTTTCCCCGAAACTGTATTATTGCTAATTAAAATCATTACTAAAAATGTTACAATCGAATCGTTCTTAAATGAAAAGAACGATGAGTTTATAAAATATAAATTATTAGCTGGTAATCGAATACATGGTCAGATTTCAGTTTTAAGTAGCCCAGTTTAAATTAATTAAATATTTGTATCGATGTACCTGTATAACGTGAACATTCTTTTTGTAGGCGCTAAAAATCTATATGTCATCGCGGTTCAAGGAATTAAAGGTAGACTAAATCGTTTACCAGCTGCAGGATCGGGTGACATGATTGTTGCTACTGTCAAAAAGGGAAAGCCTGAACTTAGAAAAAAGGGTAATTGGAGTTATTCCGTAATTCGATAGATTTATTTTGAATTATCTTTCATTTTTGTAATACCGATACTATACAGTAGTGACTGGCTTTGTACGAACAATTTTTTAAAATTCCAATACGTAGAATTTTGATTTCATTATTTAAATTATCCAACTAACAAGAAAACTTGCATTTTATGTTCCTAATAATCATTTTTTTATCGTGGTTATCAATTACATAGTTAATTTTGTTTACAGTTATGCCTGCAGTGGTAATAAGACAACGAAAACCATTTCGAAGGAAGGACGGGGTTTTTATATACTTTGAAGATAATGCCGGGGTTATCGTGAATAATAAAGGTGAAATGAAAGGATCAGCTATTACAGGACCTGTTGCGAAAGAATGTGCGGATTTGTGGCCCAGGATCGCATCCAATGCTAGCAGTATCGCCTAAACATTCTGTATAAAATTATTGTCCCTAAGAAAATAAATTTGAGCATTCGCCTCCCTACTTTTTTGTATTCTTTTTTTTTTTCTGTTTTACTTCTTAATCGTCAATTATAGCAACTATATATAAAGATGTTCTGAAAATTGATTTTAATAATGTAACGATACTCGAAAAAATTGGAGAAGAAAGTAACGTTAAAATTTATAGTTGCTAAAGATTCTTCTTTTGCGATGCAATTCTAAAGGTTACAAATTATTCTCAGAAAACAAGTAATTAGTTAACTTTTCGTAGGTAAAATAGATAAATATGTTCTCGTTTATTATCTTTCCTCGTCTGCGACGTTAGAAGCAGCAGTTCGGAAACCTTCCACATTTTATATTCCTCGTCACATTTCTCCATTTTTGTCCGACTTTATTTATAAGATCATTTTTCTTTATCCGACTTAATTTGTTAAATCATTGTAAAATTTGCGATACGAGTTAACCAGTATAAACCAGATAGGTATTTGCGGAAACAATCGTAAAACTGTAATATTCTTGTAACCCGTACACTATTAAAGAGTTTCAATAAACGTTCAGTCAAAGATAATTAATTATTTGATCGATTAATGACCAGTCCAACGACCCACTCCTATTCCCTTAAACTAAAAGTGCCGCGCAAGAACTTTAATAGCAAAGTTTTGAAACGAGAAATTCGGGAAAAAAATACATTTCTCATAATTTTATAAATTTTTGTAATCAAGGATTTCGAATACCATCTTCCAATATAATTTTCATATAACTTTAATGCACGTTTAACCTATAAATATTCAATCGGTCAAAGAAGAAAGGCTATAGAAGCAGGTTCAAGATCAGCGCCAATCTCTTGAGCGCCTGTTTTCGATCAAAAATTGAGAAAAGTTAACAGGATTACAGAATGTGCGAGGAGGTCTACCAGCTCCTGCTCCTGACGTCACAGACGAGGAGCGCTATATCGTGCGACAAGGACAGACGTACGTTCTCTCTCGGACGGGACAAATCAGTTAATAACTCGTTTTTTACGAACAATCTACGAACTTTTAGAATCGCAACACGTAGATACAACCCGTAGCAACTTTCACGAACCATTTTTAACGCAAACTTCCGTCTGGATAATTAATTATTAATTAATTAGTAGACGTAATTCGGAGCAATTGATCACACACCTGATGTAATAATTAATTAATAACTAATTATCCAGGCGGTAGTTTGCGTTAAAAATGGTACGTGAAAGTTGCTACGGGTTGCATCTACGTGTTGCGATTCTAAAAGTTCACAGATTGTTCCTAAAAAACGAGTTATTAACTAATTTTCCCCGTCCTTGTCGCACGGTATAGCGCTCCTTGTGTGTGACGTCAGGAGCAGGAGTTGGTCGACCTCCTCGCACATTCTGTAATCCTGTTAACATTTCTCAAATTTTCTCGATTTTTTGTAGTTCACAGGAATCCCAACAGATGGCGTTAGTGGCGCTTGCGTGACGTCACCCTTGCTTTCCTTGTCTAACACATTAAGGTTGTACGTATACGTTTTAATTGTTAATAACTCGTTAACCACGCGGTCTATTTTTACAATAATTTTTCCTGTCATTGTTCAAGGTCTATTCTGTATTCTAAATCCATAAAAGTACGTGAATTATTCCTAGAAAGTCGTTAAAAAATTAAACAATTTATGGACTCGACAGGTTATGACAGGTTACTCGTTTCAGTAATAATTAATAATTAATAATTAATTAATCGGAAAGCAAATGATTACAAAATCTATATGTGAAAGCAGCCAAAGGTGTGCTCTTACAGTCCTAATTTTCTTGGTCATAAACAATCGCAGGAAATGTGGAAAGTTAGTGAAAAACCATGCGGATTCGGAACATTACGCCACACACCTGATATAATAATTAATTAATAACAATTATCCGGGCGGAAGTTTGCGTTAAAAATGGTTCGTGAAAGTTGCTACGGGTTGTATCTACGTGTTGCGATTCTAAAAGTTCATAGATTGTTCGTAAAAAACGAGTTATTAACCGATTTGTCCCGTCCGAGAGAGAACATATATCTGTCCTTGTCGCACAGTATAGCGTTCCTCGTCTGTGACGTCAGGAGCAGGAGCTGGTAGACCTCCTCGCACATTCTGTAATCCTGTTAACTTTTCTCAAAATTTTCTCGATTTCTGTAGTTCACGGGAATACCAATAGATAGCGCTAGTGGCGCTTGAGTGACGTCACTTTTCTTTCCTTGTCTGACACATTAAGGTTGTACGTATACGTTTTAATTGTTAATAACTCGTTAACCACGCCGTCTATTTTTACAATAATTTTTCCTGACATTGTTCAAGGTCTATTCTGTATTCTAAATCCATAAAAGTACGTGAATTATTCCTAGAAAGTCGGTAAAAAATTAAACAATTTATGGACTGGACAGGTTATGACAGGCTACCCGTTTCAGTAATAATTAATAATTAATAATTAATTAATCGGGAAGCAAATGTTAACAAAATCTATATGTGAAAGCAGCCAAAGGTGTGGACTTACAGTCCTAATTTTTTTGATAATAAACAAGTAGAGGAAAGGCGCAAAGTTAGTGAAAAACCACACGCATTCGGAACATTACGTTACGCACCTGGTATCTTAATTAATTAATAACTAAGTATCCGGGCGAAAGTTTGCGTTAAAAATGGTTCGTGAAAGTTGCTGCGGGTTGCATCGACGTGTTGCGATTCTAAAAGTTCATAGATTGTTCCTAAAAAACGAGTTATTAACTGATTTGTCCCGTCCGAGAGAGAACGTATGTCTGTCCTTGTCGCACGGTATAGCGCTCCTCGTCTGTGACGTCAGGAGCAGGAGCTGGTCGACCTCCTCGCACATTCTGTACTCCTGTTAACATTTCTCAATTTCTGAAGTTAAATTAGTGGCGCTTCGTGACGTCACTGGGCTTTCCTTGTCCAACACATTGATGTTGGACACATATATTTTAATTGTTAATAAATCGTTAGCCAGGCAATATATTTTTACAATAATTATTCTTATTGTTGTCGAAGGTCTATATTTTATTGCACATTCATATAAATACACGAATCAATTCTACAAAGTTGTTAAAATAATAAACAATTTATAACTTTCCCTGTCTAACGCATTAAAATATTTATGATCGATGTGAATTGTTTGAAAAAGCAGAATAATTTATTTTGTTCACAAATTATTTTATTGATTTAATACAGTAAGTTCTTATCGGAGGAATAAAAATTATACTTCGGGAAGGTAGTTCATAATGATATCAGTCGAGGCAACCTACTACGTTCAAATTTAGAAATGTAAAATCATGCGATCTTATCTTTATATGATTCTTCATTCTCTGAATATCTGAATATCTAATCATTTAGAAAATATTTTATTATCCACCAAATAAATACATATTCACTGGTGTTAATATTTTTCTTGCTTCTTTGCCGTCCAACGATTAATCTGCGCCGCGTGTTTCCGAATCTATAAAACAATTTTAAGAAATAAAATGATTTGTTGTAACGAATGTAACAGATATCGAATTGAAAAAAATATATTGGTCAGTTTTATCCACTAAAAGGTGGGCACAACGTTGACCACCTCCACCTCTGAAAGGTTGCATCGAATGCAGAACGGCAATTTGCTGCCACTTTCACTTGATTCTCTGTGCGTTCAGAGGTTTCCAAAATGGCGAAGAAAACGTTAGCGGATAAAACGCTTCAAAACGACGATAATATTAAAAATAACGACGATATACTTAAGGACGATGAAGAACCAAATTTCAGTGATCCAGAGGGGTTCGTCGACGATATCACTGACGAAGGTAAACCCAACTTTTCCTTGTTGGCAATCAACAGAACCTGTGCTGTGATGAACGAAAGCATGGCTGCGTATAATCTCAAATGTGGCATGCATACCTAACCTGAAAAGCCACGAGAATTAAATATTTTATATTACGTATTATTTCTAACTCGTGTCGAACGAAAATTTTTTTAAATATCTTGTCAAGAGTAAGAATCAGAGGTTGAGGTATTTTTCCGTTTGCAGAACTTCTTGGTGACATTTTGAAGCAAAAACCTTCAGAGACAGATGGTGTTGAATCGGTAATTGTCATTGATGGAGTTCCGCAGGTTGAGCCGGAAAGATTGGAGAAACTTCAGTCTGTGATAAGTAAAGTTCTAGGAAAATTTGGCACGATAGTAAACCAATATTATCCAAAAAATGACAATGGATATACAAAAGGGTAGGTATATTTATGATTATACTTATCGTAGCAAAAAATCATGTAGCGCTGTCTTTTTATTAAAAAAAAAAAAAAAATGACTTATGATTTATTTGATTTCAGATATATATTTCTAGAGTACAATAATCCTCTTAATGCTTTAGCTGCTGCTCAGTCTGTAAATAATTACAAAATTGACAAGCAACATACCTTCAAAGTAAACTTATTCACCGATTTTAAGAAATTTGAAGAAATTCCAGACGAATGGGAACCTCCGAAACCACAAGAATTTAAAGCAGCGGCTGATTTACACTATTATCTTTTAGAACCAGACGCTTACGATCAATTTTGTGTACTTTGTGGTAACGGTCCTTCTGTTACTGTTCAAGTTTGGCAAAATTCTGCTCCTGAACCATCTCTCCTTGAAGAACGTTCTGTAAGTTGTCGTGTATTTTATTATATACATATTTTTTCTTTTTGTTGAATTATTTAAAATTTCTTTATTAATTAATAGCGCTGGACGGAGACATACGTTAAATGGTCCCCGTTGGGAACATATTTGGCAACATTCCACAAATTGGGTGTTGCGTTATGGGGTGGTCCCCAATTTTTGCAGCAAGCCAGATTCAGCCAGAAAGGTGTTGAATGTATCGATTTTTCACCTTGCGAACGTTACTTAGTAACGTACACTCCCCGAACCGATCTTGGTTCTGATCAAAAACGTCTTGTAATTTGGGACATTCTTACTGGTCAAGAAAAGCGTGCATTTTATGCAGATGGTTCTTCAGTTTGGCCCATTTTCCGCTGGTCGCACGATGATAAATATCTAGCTCGTATGGGAGAAGATATTTTGAGTGTTTATGAAACACCTGTATGTCTTCTTTAAATACTATATATGAAAGTACGAGATTGCTCGGATTTGATAAACTAACTCGTTATAAATGTTACAGTCGTTTGGATTATTGGATAAAAAGAGTATTAAAATTCCTGGTATCAGGGACTTCAGTTGGTCTCCCACGGATAACGTTCTCGCGTATTGGGTACCGGAAGATAAAGACGTTCCAGCTAGAGTTACGCTTCTCGAAATTCCAAAGTAATAAATTTTTAATATTTTTTAACACCGATATTTCATACGTTGCTTGAATTATTAATTGCTTGATAACTTACGATTCTAGCCGAAATGAAACTCGTAACAAGAACTTGTTCAACGTAGCCGATTGTAAAATTTACTGGCAAAAATCAGGGGACTATCTCTGTGTAAAAGTCGATCGTTTTGCCAAACGTAAAGAGAAGACGGAACAGAAATATACGGTACGTGTTAAACGAAGTGTTAAATATAGTAAAATGTGTATATTACATGTATGATAACTTATACGTTCGTTCACAGGGCATGTCGTACAACTTTGAAATCTTTCATATGAGAGAAAAACAAATTCCAGTTGATAGTGTAGAAATAAAGGAACCGATCCATGCATTTGCCTGGGAGCCTGTTGGAAGCAAGTTTGCTATTATTCACGGAGAAATTCCAAGCGTTAACGTTAGTTTCTATGAAGTACGATACGGTCATCAACCAGCTCTTCTCAGTAAGTCCATCTGTAACGATTGTTTTTTCGAATCTCGTTTATATTGTGTTTATAAATATTTATTTTATCCGATAGAGAAATTAGAGAAGAAGGCTTGTAATCACCTATTTTGGTCGCCATCTGGACAGTTCATTGTCCTCGCAGGATTAACAACCATGGCTGGAGCTTTGGAGTTTATCGATACTAATGATTTTACGATCATGAACTCAACCGACCATTATCAAACTTCTGATGTAGAGTGGGACCCTACTGGACGGTAAGTATTTATTCTTCTATCTGTGTACAAAATATTTCACGTTACAAAAATTCTATAAATATGTATTTTATTATAGGTACGTGGTAACAGCTGTTTCCAGTTGGAAAACTAGCGTGGACAATGGATACTGGATATGGACGTTCCAAGGACGTATTTTGAAGAGAGTTAATCTTAATCAATTTAATCAGCTTTTGTGGCGACCGAGACCACCAACGTTACTTACAGCGGAACAAATTAAGGAGATTAAGAAAAATTTGAAGAAATATTCTGCACAATTCGAAAGCAAAGATCGTATGCGACTAACGCGTGCTTCAAAGGTATTTGTATTGTTACGTCGATGTATATTCCATACGAATCGTGTACTTGTTAACAACATTTTTTTTTTTTTTTTTCTTCTAGGAATTAATTGAAAAACGTTGCGCAGCGATGAAAGCTTTCGAAGAGTATCGTTCGAAACGTATACAAGAATGGAATAATCAGAAGAAGCGACGTTTAGAATTACGTAACGGTTTGTATTGTAACAAGTATCTTTTACTAAATATAGAATCTAACTACGTAATATTTTTTTTCTCATAATCTTAAATGTTTTTCCTCAGGCATTGATACCGACGAATTAGATTCTGATTCAAAGAATGTAGAAGAGGAAGTGATCGAATTTTTCGTCAAGGAAGAAACATTCGTCATTGACGAGAAATAAAACTTTGTGGAAGAAGTTTTATTCTTTGCCATTTTTGGAAATCTCTAGTGCAAAACCGATTCAGTAACTTGTGAAAAGTGTCATCGAAGTAATTATCTTCGAGAGCCACGTTAATTGTGGCTCCCAATAGTGGACTGAAATGACTATTTTAAGTGGTTACGAACAGTTTCTCTTATACTATTTCTGCACTCTAATTGGAATTGCTTCCACCTATCCGACGTTGCGTATGAAACGTCGCAAACATAGTACCATAAAGTTTTATCACGTTCCATATAGGATAGTATGTCAATCAACAAATAATTATTATCAGTATAAACACATACAATCTACTTCTTTATTTATCAAACCCATATAGCTCGATATATTCAATTTTACATATTTATTAATGGAGAAGGATACCAAGACTTTTTTTTCTTATTTATATTTTTTCACTAATTTTAAACGTACTGTAAATGATAAATGAAGAAACTGTAAATTAATTACCCAATTCGTTATTCCTTTTTTATAGTTTTTTATTTCATACGACGATTTCCGTTACAAAACGATTAGCATGAATTAAGTGCTACTCCTGTATACATTATGACTTATTGTTAAATTATGTGCAGTAAACATTCAACAGGTAGAACGTTAAAAATAGTATTTAAATAGAGCAACAATAGCACATACCCACGTCGGAGGAATTCTGTCTTGTTTCAAAAATGTCTCTTTTGTTACGCGTTTCGCACATGAAAATAAGCGTTCGTGCTCTTTTTGCAGTTCATTTTGTAAGTTTTTATTTTTCGTCAAGATAGCAATTTGAGTTTCTAAATCTTTTTTTACCGATCTGTAACCTGAAATTTATTTTCTTTACTTTTTTAATTATCTCGTCTTAAAGTTTTTGAGGTCTTACCGAAATTAGGAGATCCAATAAGCGTGAGACAAGGCTGTCCTCGATCTGGTAAAGAATACCAGAGTCCTTTCGCGTGGTATGTCCATCCTGGTTTAATAAATTCCCATAAAGTTACTCTATTTTCTTGTTTCAGATTGTTACAGTATTTGACAAATGATTCCTCTATTTTCGTGTATGCCGCTGGAATACCACCAGCAACGCCTTTTGCAGCTAAATATAATTTTATTTTACATCGCGTTAACGAAACAAAAATTTTTATTCATTTTTACAATACAAACTTACAAAAGAAACCGTTTGCAGTTGGATGTGCTGTTAAAAGGTGACACGATCCCTGACAGTGTCTGAGTAATGCTTCACTGTACTCGGAAGTTAAGTTAAAGTAACCAGTTGCTAATTTAAGTGTTGTACCTGGTGGAGCTGTCTGCAAAAGCTTTAACGTTATTTGACTATCGTGATAAATATCCAACTGACCCATTTGTATCAATGGAAAGACCCAAGTATCTGCGTCGGAATTTTTTCCTATAAAAACAAGCGGAATTACACTTTAGTTAAAATTTATTTTTTTATCTTTTTATTTTTTTTCGTATATATGTAATTAAAAATATACATGTACCTATTTTTCTAAGATCAGAGCGTTCTTCTAATTCCCTCTGAAAGAAAGTTTTCATACTATGCGCAGCTTCTTCAATGAATTTAGTAGGCTCTTCGAGAGGATGGGCTTTGATGGTAGAATTTAACACTGTAGTTCCATCAGGTCGAAGGATAAAACTAAATTCTCCGACCCTTTGGACTAATTCATTATAGAAATCGCAAAGCTCTTTGCAATTTTCAATTACAAAATAACGGTCCTGCCGATTTGTAAAATAATCATTACTAAGATTAGCTCTGAAAAATAAAATTAATTCTCTCGATTATTTTTTTGCTCGAGTAATTATTCATAGAGTTAAATATTGATATAAATATTAAATATTTACCCACTGATAATTATATCATTGTCTACGAGATACAATTTCATATGCTGAAGTCCTATTAACTCATTGAATCTGTCTGGTATAATCATTTTTAAGAGTCCACGAAGTTTGGGAGTATGATACAAGAAAATTTGACAGCAGTGACTATATTTTCCATTAAGTAATGGTTTTAACATTTTACGGGAATTTAATTTACCCCTAGATCCTCTCATAAAATCTAATAAAATTTTAACTTCAACATTACCATTACTTGTAATTAAAGCTTGATCTATAGCGTCTACCTACGTACAATGAACAATGTTATTTATTATCATAATTAAATCCTTAATTATTTAGATCTTGAGATACACTTACTAAATCAGATTCTAACTTTCCTGTGCCTAAATATAACGATGCAAATGTTATCCTTTTTCTCGCATTCTTACATTTTTCTACAAGCGTAGCATAGAACGTGCTTGGTTCGTGAATTATTTTGACCTAGAAATAAAAAATTTTTGTTAGACATATATTACAAATTCTTGTTAAATTAAATGTATTTTACATTAACCTTAGATCCATTTATGGCAAAGCAAGGAGCACTTTTATACAACCAAGTTAATGTATGCATCTGGGGCTGTAGCATTTCAAGCTCTAAATCTTTCTCTTCGGCCATCATGGTAACTGGTACAATATTTTTTATTACAGATGAACATGAAAATTTTAATTCTATTTGACTAGACAGTAATGGTTTCTTTGTATGAAACCTAAAATTTAAATTCAAACGTGTGTTCACAACTATAAAATTTGTAACACAAATGTAGGAACAAATGTAATAATCAAATATTTACAATAAAATGATAAAAACTGCATTGGATTTATTCATGAAACATTAAATAAAAATAATGCAAAATAAAAGTTCATAAAAATTGGCGACACGTGCACACGGCACAATTTACGTGTCGAAAAGTGTCATTGTTATTCAACGCATTTTTTAATCTATTCATTTTCATTAAATATCTTTACATTTCTCTGTTACGTCAAAATAACGTTCTTATGTCAAATTAACACGCTTAGGTTAATTTACCTTCGTCTGCTTTGATTAGAATCAAATTTGGCAGGACATGCACAGTGCTTTAATTTATTAAATTCTACTCACCGCTTTACGGTTTTCAACATCGCGCTATGCATGAGTAGATTCTTAAATAATTAAATATTAATGAATAAAGATTTGGAATTAGAAACATAACTCTTTCCTCTCAACTGAAAATCGCTACACACGCGATCTTTTGGAATCTTTATGCATTACGCAAAAACGTCTCTATTATTTTTATTTTTATCCACAATTAAATTACAAACAATTATTCGATAAATCAAAATAAATAGTAATTTTAATACACATTCATTTTATTTATTCTGACATTGTCAATAAATCAATTATCTATACCAGATTATTAAACGCTATTAAACATCTTTTAAAATGCAAACGACTTTCGTATCGTATTAGAATTAAAAAAGAAATATATACATATGTATGAATTTCAATGATATATGAAATTATATTTATTTAATTTGTAAAGTTACTCGTTTCGTTGCCTTTTTCAAATTCAGTGACATTTTTAAGTCTGTACATTGTCAGAGACATTTGTAATGAAACATAAGGTAGAAACATTGAATCATGCAGCGTAATTGAATTGAATTTTTAACAAATATGCAAATTCTATGCATATATAAACTGCAAACGAAGCGCCTCTTCACGGAGGCACTTGGTATTAATGGTCGATAGAAAATAAAGAGTAACAGGGGGTGATTGTAGAAGATTCGTATTGAAACAGACGTAGAAATGGATATCAATGTAAAAAAATTGGTAAAAGATGCTGGCGCTGCGCTTAGTAGGGTCGTACAGGTAAGAAATAATTGCTATTATAATTCAACAAATTTTCGGTGACAAGAAAAGGTACCTATTAATCCTCACTTGTAACTGAACGCTGTCATTTCTGACATTTTGTGCCTTTTTTTTTTCAACGAGTAAAATAGTTAAACAAAATAATTAAAACACTTGAGAGTTGTTCTTTCATTTATACTCAATGAAATCATATATCTTGCGATAACTTTTATTTAGGTCGTAACATGCGTAAGCTTTTAGTCATAATTTTTACTTGTACGTTGAATTTAATTATCGAGGTCTAAGGTTAGTAAATATATCGAATTTTGATTATTGTTTTCGCATTCTATACTGTGCTGTTTGTTAATTTTCTTGTTTTTTTAATAGTATCGCTTTCGCGTGATACTTTTTTTTTTTCTACAATTTCTCAATCTTGAACAATTCCAGAATACAGATGTGAAATATCTGTGAGTTAAATAATTAATCATTCAGTGACTCAGAATATATCAAATAAGTTGGGATGACAAAGACTGTTGCCCTCTTTAAATTTCAAGCTAATGTCATCGCAATTTGACTAGAAGAAATACTTTGATAAAATCGTTGCAGGAATAAAAAAAATATTGATTGTTATATCGCATAAAATTGGAGAAGCTAAATTACTTAAAAAAATGTTTTTTAATTCAATGAAAATCAAATTCTGTGTTTGTTTTTAGTTAACAGAGGAAACTTTGGGAACATCAGAAAAAACTGAATTAGATGCACATTTAGAACATCTCGCAGATAGGGCAAATGCAACTAAGACATGGACTGAAAAAATCCTTAGGAATATGGAGGCTGTACTTACTCCAAATCCAGGTAATATAAGAAAAATTATTTATATAATTAATTTTAATCGTGTTATTTTACATAATTACTATACAATGCATTATATTACAGGCAACAGAATTGAAGACTTTTTTTATGAAAAGATTGATAAAAAGAAACCTAATAGATTGAGCAATCTAGAATATGTAGGTCTGGATATGATAGAAGCTGGGAATGATTTTGGCCCAGGAATTGCTTATGGTTTGTGTAGAAATTTTTTTACAATTAATATAATTATGTTAGTTCATCTTATAATCAGTAATAAATTACCGAACTTTTATTTTAGGCAGTGCATTAAACAAGGTTGGTCAATGCCAACAAAAGTTAGGACAGATTGAAAGAAATTTCATTAAAGATGCAGCTAACTGTTATATACAACCTTTAAGAAAATTTTTGGAAGGTGAAATGAAAACTGTTACCAAAGAAATGTCAATATTGGAAAGCAAGAGGTGTGTATTTTATCTTTCGTGCATGTTCAAATGCCCAATTTTAATATAACTATTTCTTACTTTTAGATTGGACTTAGACGCCTGTAAAAACAGAGTGAGAAAAGCAAGAAGTATGCTGGGCCAACAGAGTGTAAGTTCTATTACTTATCGCTAGACTTAACTATGTGCTCTATATGTTTACTGTGTGCTTTGTCCTATACATTGCTGCATCTCATAGGAGTCTGGGGTATCACCTGAAGTGTTACTTGATCAGGTATTACTGGAGTTGATACCTTTAATGGTTCAAAATTTATAGCTAATTTTTTGACATCTGTTTAATATTTTTGTAATTTGTTCATTGTACGAGGTTGTTACATTTATTCGGTCATTTTTAATCATTTCTAACTCGCACAAAGAATTTTGAATAGTCTTCGATCTAAAACGCGGAATAAAACTGTTTATTTATTCTACTCAGGCAGAGAGGGAGTTGAGAATAGCACAATCGGAGTTCGATCGTCAAGCAGAGATCGTAAAGTTATTGCTGGAAGGAGTTTCAAGTTCCCAGGCTGGACACCTGCGCTGCTTGCATGAATTTGTCGAAGCACAGGCGCGTTATTATGCTCAGTGTCATGCAACTATGCAAGATTTGCAACGTGAACTTGCTGGGTAAGGTGACGAATTTCTCTTTAAATGTCTGTTTTTTTCTCAAGTATTGTTTAATTATCCTGCACTATCCTTGTACAGCTATCCTACTCTCTGGTGATCCGAGTGAGTAATGTTTAACAATTAATGGATGCTATGTCATATATGACACGAAGAAGTATTTAGAATGAGCTTATAGAACCATTACTCATTCGCAGAGATCATCGTGTACTGTAGATAATTTTAAGTTCTACTTTTTAGAACTCTGCTTATTTCTACAAATGTGGTATTAGTATTTTCTTTCTTTCTTTTTTTTTTTTTGTAACAACTGTGTTCTATCTCAATTCTTACACATCACGATGAAAATGGTATCTTTATGTTCGCTCTAGCCCTGTGCTTATTATACTTGTTTATTCTCTCGATATACTCTTTCTATTCTCTATCTTTGCTTGCACGATTGGGATTGCAGGGCGCGTCAGCCGAGTCCTTTGCTGCGAGTCAACAGCGAAGACGTGATCGAGCTAACACCCTCACCTTCACAATCCCAAAATTCCTCTAAAAATTCACCATTAGCTGATTCTGCCTATGTTACTGCTACCTTTGAAACCGATGTTTCAAAAATATAGCTTTAAAAATTGTTAATCGCATTAGAAAGAAAGGGCAATAATTACTTGATATATTCGTGATCTAACATAACAAACAGAAGCTTAGGGCACAGCTGTTTCCTTTCTCTTATATACATAAGTATATATTAATTAACTAATGCAACAATTTTAGAAGTATGTTGAACAATTCTTAATCTATAATGTTGCTGTCAAACTTGTAACTGTCAGAAGTCAGTCAATAAATTACCTTTATGAAATATTTAATTACAATTAATGCACTTTGTACATATATAAAAGGTTCAATATATATATATATATATATATATTACACTTGTTTCACGAACAAAATCCTTATCATATACATTTTTGTTTTTTGATGTTTTTTTCATATTTGAATCAGTATTAAAATATTTATAGATAATTATTGTTTGTTTCTAATGCATGTTGCTAAATTTTTTAGTACTAACAAGTTATTTGTCAAGCGATATTGGGGTGTTTTCATTCACAACTTCCTAACATGTGTATCTTTCGAGATTATGTTCTTTTAACAATTTATTATTATCTGTGTTTTCCTATTTGCTGAACTGCTTACGCCTTTATATGTGTATTAATATAATTTTCCAATAATTTCAATTAATATTTATTTATATCTTGCATGCAGATCGTATAAAATCTACTCTAATGGTGCAAGTAATAAGGAGTCGTATATTTTTTCGAATAATTTTGGAAAAATAAATAAAATTCAATGCTTTGTCATCAATTTCTTTTCCGTTAAAAAATATAAAATTATGATCAATAGAATCAAAATACTTGGAAAGATATTATGAAAATTTTTCACAATGTTTGCACATATAGTTGATTTATTTTAAATCGCATGTTTACCAAACTTATCCAACTTGTAATTTATCCTACCCAGCTTATCTGGGGGTCCTTATCATCCGACTACCCCACCAACATCCAATGTATCAGGGAACGATGATGAACAACTAGCAAGGGTATTATGTGATTTTTCTGCAAGCAATTCTGAGGAATTAAGCGTCGTGAAAAATGAGGTAACGAAATTTGTAATTTAGATAAAAAGAAGCACGTTCGCAGCGTAGCCGTACCAATGGCATGAATCGTTATTGAAAGTGAGTTTTTATTCATGAATTTTGTTATGCATAAAAATTTTGACAATTCTGTTCAATTTGAACATATAATTATGAAATTCCATTAATAAATAGTATTGATTGGTGCATTTATATATATGATAATAAATGTAAAAAAATTGTACATTTTATGGCTGTTAGATTCAGTGCAATGTAATGCGATTTTAATCTCTTACGGACATGATAGAAAAGTAGAAGATATTTGTCCTATTCACATAAGAATTTTTTACAGTACATTTTCATATAGCTTAAAACATTTTGTTTCCATAGTATGTAAAATAAGAATAGAACGTTGAAGAGTAATGTAAATAAATTTTTATAGTTACGTATATCGCAAAAATAATACAAGATGTTGCAAAGTACAAGAAAAATATATATATATATATTTGGGATTAGAAATGATACTCAATCAGCTTAAGTCTCTTTATTTTGCAACTAGCATTTTTATACTCCGGCATTAAATTTCTAAGAAGAATGATGCATGATACCTGTATTTTTTTAGTTTTAAGTTTTATAAATGTATATTAGTTTTTCCTACTTTTGTTAAATTTATTCTTGGTGTTTAATATACGAGTTTGTTCTGGTTTCGCCTGTATATTTGTTTAGATATATAAAAATTATTGTTGCGTATGCATATAAAAATAAAAAAAACACGTGTACATTTATTCAAATCCTGCATGTATTAAATAAATTGTCATTCATTTTGTTAAATGTACTTTATTTGTTCACGACCTTCAACGTACTTTCAACTTTTATGGCTTTTCAGATACAACTTTTTTACTTTCTTTAAGTAAAAAACTAACTTTTTTCGAGCTCTCGGTAAATTAATTCGAATGGTTTAATCGACACGTTTTAAAATTTGACAAAGCTTGAACTATTTTTGTAGGTAATCACCGTTATCGAGATACCAGGCGATGAAGACTATGTAATTGGAATAAGTGGAGCAAAACGAGGAAAAGTGCCCGCAGTGTATTTAGAATTAATCGATGTTTCGCAACGAAAATTCAGTCAATAACTATTCTTAATGCACATTCCATTATATTTGAATGTTTCATTCTACTTTTGACTGAAACACGGAAACTATCTTATGCACCATAAAAAAATTACTTCCAATTTATGCAATAAACTTGGTTCGTATCTTAACTCTCAAAACTGTGATTAATTATAAAATCACACTTTTGGAGTATGTATTTCTATTTTGTGAAATCTATATAAACAATGCAAAATATTGTACAAAAAAAGTAAAGATAAAATAAATTAAACATATTGCATATCAAGTAACAAGCAGTCAATTTTGAAAATGCAAAAACAAACTGTTTAGAAAATATCTCTTTAGTTATAAATCAATCGCTGTTAAAAAAAATAACCTGTTATACACATGTTAAAACCATGTTATATGTTGATATTGTTGTCTATAATAAATAAAGCTAACATATCGTTTAAAACAGATGTTGTTCATTTTGAAAATTAAACTTTTGAAAAATGTTGTTTTATTAATTTATTGGTAACCAAGAAAATATAAAATTACTTCTTTTTCGATACACCCACTGTACGTCCACGACGACCCGTGGTTTTTGTGTGCTGACCACGCACACGGAGACCCCAGTAATGACGCAAACCTCTGTGGGCACGGATTTTTTTCATTCGTTCCAAATCTTCGCGGAGTTTTGAGTCCAAATACGAACTGGTGAGCTATAAGATACAATGTAGGTTTTATATTTCGGACGTTCCAAAAATACGAGATACAATCAGCTATATTATTAGAATTCATATGTTGCACGTTAACAGATTAATTTTTCGATGTACTATTTAAGTTGTTATGTTAAATAGCAATCCAACATGCAGTTTTTCTAGCACAACCTACCAACTAATCCATATTTTAAGTTCGTATAGCTAGTCGTGAAGGTGTGCTACACACATAATTATACAACTTAATTTCTACGAACCTGTGAATATTTGCCGTCTACAATATCTTTTTGTCTATTCAAGAACCAGTCGGGGATTTTGTACTGTCTTGGATTTGCCATAATTGTTACAATTTTCTCAACCTTGCAACAAATAAAAACCAATTAAATGTTATTATGAAAAGTTAACATAATAAATGCATCCTGTATCAAACTATTAACAAATAAAGTTTTACTTCTTCCTCTGAACATTCTCCAGCGCGTTTGTCCAAATCGATATCAGCCTTTTTCAAAACGATGTTGGCATAACGACGACCAACACCTTTAATCGCTGTCATAGCGAACATGACTTTCCTGTTACCGTCAATGTTCGTGCCCATGACACGAAGAATGTGTTGGAATTTCTCTGGAATTACTAGCGACTGAAACAAACAATTAAAATTATTACAGCAAAACCGAATCATACGAAAAACACATTTATCAAGGTTAACACGCGAGTTAACCTATACACGTATATCAACGTTAATTAATTCCTCAGAAATTTATATCCCTACATATAATAGAAAATAATTTCAATATACTAGAAACAATCAACTGAAGAATCGCATATTTTATTATAATTTAAAAACGTAAAAATTCTGAACGCAACATTCGATATATAAATAAAGTGTTATTTCCTTAAAGAAATATAAAATATTTTTACAGTTGACTACATAAATGATCATTCTATAATTTTTTGTACAAAATTAGTATTCTTTGTGCAGGATTCTATTAATAATTAAAGATTTAAAAACGTAGGACTTAAAACTCACCATCTTGCTAAACCGTCTGTCACCGAAAGAGAACCGGAACCGCAAGTTTCTTCCTAGAGAGGGCGTAAACGATCGATTATTGAAAGCAAAAAATGTAAAAAATTAATTCATCGCTAGTAGTTTCTATTATTTAATACATAGTTAAATTTAATATTAACAAATTATTTTTAGTAAAATAAACCGCTTACTTCTTAACTACTTTTGTATATCCAATTTACCCTAATGTGATCACACTATATGTATGTATATTTGAAGGCAGATGGCACTCTTAGTATATTTCAAACATTTTAAAAACCGGATGTACACGTGACACAAAATGCAACCGTATTTAAAAATGCATATTTTTTAACATTAAAACGTTTTAGTTTCAGAGCTTTTTAAAACATAATTTTCATTTGTACAAACTTAAAAGTTTTCTCATTTAACAATCTATGTACAATTTTTAAAATCACAAAAATCTATAATAGCTATTACAACGTAGGTAATTATTAATGATAATGTAAGTAACAAGAAAACAAATTCTGATTAAATTTATTATTATTCAAAACACTTTAAATATCGTCTAATACCGGTAAGGGAACGTTTTACAAAAATTTTCGAGCATAGCGTAGTAAAATTCGTCTCGTGGGTATAGTTTCGATAACTCAATAAAAAGGGAAGGACTGAAAAGTAATCGTGTATCTAGGAGGAGTGCCATTTTCCGTGGGATACGATTTCCTGCTCGGTTTTCCAACGTTTTCCTTCTTTCATCCTTGGATTCAAGAGGGTGGAACAAAAACGAGCGTCCAGAGGGTAATCGGGAGAAGAAATTCCGAGGTATGATACCCCTCTGATTCGTTTTACGATGGTCGTTTCCTCGAATTAGGACGGAATAAGAAAGAATTCGTGAATCCGCTGATTTCGACCAATCCTCCTTTATCCTGCTAGCTGGAACGCGAAATATAGACGCATATCATATAAACATGCAAAATTTTATGTATCGGAACATACGACCTCGTCGTGAAACGAAAAAAAGGTTTTGTAATACTCTGTGATCTCTAAATTTGTCACGAAAATACTACTGTATAATAAATTTGAACCATAATTATTGATAATTATTGAACCATAATTTGCGTCACGAGTGCGACTCGTGATTACAAAGCAAAGGGTTAATTTCCCTGTGATACGTGACACTATGATGTTTGGGAGGAATAAACGGGAAACTGACGGTCTACAATTCCAACAGCGTGAACATTTAACGATACAGAGCACCTATGGTCACCGGCACGTGCTGACATATGGGCTTTAGGGCTTTGTCGGTATCCAGTGGTCTCTTTGCGGGGGTGGTAAATGGGGTGTCATCGTGTTAAATGGCCCTGATACCCGCGAATCCATTCAAGGCGTGCCTTTACCAAGA
Source organism: Ctenoplectra terminalis (assembly GCA_019453375.1). Taxonomy (NCBI): domain Eukaryota; kingdom Metazoa; phylum Arthropoda; class Insecta; order Hymenoptera; family Apidae; genus Ctenoplectra; species Ctenoplectra terminalis. Next base: position 1,248,211 of record SMSQ01025889.1, on the reverse strand, counting down.
CTCAAAACCAATTCTTGCGGCTAATTTCCACCGTTTATACGTTTAATTGCCCTTTCAAGCCACCTGGACTACCAGGGCTGTACGAACCGATTTCATTCGATAGAATTTCAGATTGTCGCCTGTATCGGTTCTTGAAATCTATTCATTTCCATTGTCATTCGATAACAGACCGTTATTTATTACACAATTATCTGTAAGTTTCATTGACTATTAAGCGGACAATTATGTGAAAATTAATTTTTTATTTTAGGAGATGAAATATCGCTCCGTGGATTTTACTGCGATTTACTAACCGATGGATTTTCAGATAAAGTGTATTTTATTTGTTAATTTACAATAGCTGGACTTTTGGATCTCTTTGTTTCTTTATTTCTTTTTCTTTTTTTTTTTTTACTAAATGTGAAAATATTCTTTACTATAATTTTTTAGGGGTATTCTGGCATAGTTAGTTTTTAGTTAACTAACGAAAGAATCTTTTGAAATTGAAAAAATCAATTTTAATTTCAATATTAAGAAAATTATGCGGTAAAACGAATCAGAGATCCAGTTTTGATAAACTTTTCCTATGTTTAGATTTCGGATCATAATTAAATCTTAAATGGTTGTTCTATCGATGTATTAAAATTAATGGTCAGAGATTAAAGTTAAACGTTATACCGTTTTATGGACATTGCCGGCAATTATGGATAGTATAACCAAAGCAATTGTTTTATTGCTAGCGACTAGGAAATTGGGATTGCTTTCGTGGTTGGAGAAAGGGAAGTTTAAGAAACTCTGTCAAATGCGTTGCGATGCGGTTTTATGATGGGGAATGAGAGAAGTCGTTTCTCCGATGAACAGGAGTCTCAGTGTATACATCATCTTCCCGTACCTGCATCTTTGTACCCCAAGGTCGCTTCCTTTTTCCGGAAATCAACTTTCGAATCGGCTACTGAACGCCCTATTACCTGAAGTTACTCTTCCTTCGGGTAACATTTGCACATAAATCATCTTCGACTTATCGCCGATTATTATTTATCACAACTTCTATGCAAAAGCATCTTCCTCTTTTTTTATTTATAAAAAAGTATTACTTAACTTACGATGGTGTACATATACGTCTTTCGTAGCCAAAGGGTTAAGAAATAATAAAGAATATAATTATAAATACAACTTTTCAAGTTGTGATTCTTTTCTTCCAAATGAACGATATTAAAATAATAATAATAATAATAATAATAATATTAATAATAAAAAAGCACGTTTAGAAAACACAGTTACGATGGTGCCTCTGCACGTTCAACAACTTTCTACTCCTCATGGAAGTATGATCGGCAATAATGCACAGTACGATCGTGTTCAAACGGTGACCGTGACGAAACCCGATTTCCCAGCACGGTACCATTTCCAGCAGCCTCTTCGGCTTTGCAAGAGCCACCCGCAATCTTTGTCGGCAAACAGGGGCTCGTAAATTACGGTAGGAACGTCTCAATGTTGGCAGGACCCTCGCTCGGCATTGTCTACGAGGTACCGACGTGTTAGACACGCACCCTGAATCTCAGTTAGCTCAAATAGCTCTTTCAGACAGTAGGGATCGACGCAAGAGCTGCATTTTCACTATCAAACATTTATCATAAAAATTTCCCATATTTTAAACGTTTCTTTCGAACTCGAAAAATAAATTTTCAATTTAATTTCGTTCTTTAACCCTTTGGAAACGAAGAATTCTATGCACACTGCTGCTCGTAAATATTATAGAATAAAAAATGAGATTACTTACAGAATGATGTCAAATTTGTAATACCTTCGAGTAATCGAGTCAGATAATTTTTATAATTTTCCAACTTTCATCCCTTAGAGCCGAAACCTTTTTAAACACAAGTATCCCTGTCTTCGACTGATTCTCTGGCTCTATTTCGACTCGTTTCGCTCCTTTATCCTCCACCCTTAATAAATACGTATCCTCTCACACAACGATAACATTCATGCGTACACCTGAAACATAGAAGCATGTAAGTCTGTGGCGTCGGGACGCAGGTGGCGGCGTTCAAAGCCAATTATGCGAACGCGCCCCGACGTCGGCGTCGTTCTCGCAAATCCCTATCCTCGCGTATAAACCCGCGGGAGGAGAGCCAGCAAGGGAGAGACAGGGAACGAGAGAGAGAAGTTTAACTTGTCTACGCTATAACGGATTAACGGCCGCGATTTATTCGCAAGTAATTGCTTCCGTCCTTTAATTAACTCGCATTTATTTCACGTAATGGCGACCGCTTGCCAGGCGGTACACAGACTTTTCAAGGAAGAAGGTTCGCGAAAGAAATCTTCCCTCGTAAAAACACGATTCCATCGTTTTAAGATTCTTTATCTTTTAACCCTTTCTCTACTATTGTCAACTATATCGCTCACGACGAATCGATTTCTGTTTATTAGGGATAATATAATATATCGAGGAAAATATATTTTTCACCCAGTGCAGATAACGATTCTATTGTCTACTAAATGACATTAATTTTATTCCGCTCCGAATGAAACTTACTCGAATTAACAAACATGTTTCGTAAATGGTTCTATCTATCCCCTTGAGCCATTATCTTTTCTTATCTCAGGAAGATGCATTGCAGAAATAAAATTATCAATAAATGAGAAGTGAAATCCGATGGTGGACATGGTATCGTTTGAATCGAAGAAAAAAAGACCGAGTCTTCGACGAACAGGGGCTGCTTGGGGTGTCCAGAGACTCACGGTCGCCATTTCTAGAGCGATAAAATATCCCCGGGGGTTGACTCTTATCTTTCCTATTATCGATAGTTGGCAGAGGACCAATATGGCCACAACACGGTCGCCATGGTTACTTGGAGCGTAGTTTCTTCAAGAACGGGGATCCCATCATCCGTGCCATTATCGTGCTTTGCTATAAATAAGAACAAGCTACTCTCTCATCTCGCTACGAAGACCTTCCAGTCCCTTTCATCTTGGATGAGTCTCTGCGAAGAATAATGTTTCACCGTGATCACCGAAGATTTGGAGCAATGAATCGTGCTTTTGAAGCATTCCAATAAATTTATATCACTTCACAGAAATTAAAAACGATTCATCAGTTGTATAATTTGTAACTTTGTCTCCTCTTTCGTCTGTCCAATAAAATTTTCAATTGTACAGAATTTACTAGGGCAGTATATTGGTAGATTTCTGTTTAAATTCCATTTTTGAGCTCTTCTAAAATAATTTTTATATTCGACAAACCTTGAAGAAAAAAAACAAGTCGTTTCTTAAGTTATAAACGAAATGACTTACAAAATAATATTGATATTAGAAGAATGTTCAACATTCTTCGCAAAAACATTCTTCGTGAAAATTTAGTCTTGGCTCTATTGTACGTCAGTCAGTGATTAGAAATCGTGAATAAAGGCTGACGAAGTGGAATAAATAAGATTCGAGCAATGTTCACGCGCCTGGCAGACGATCCGGCCATCGCTGTAGTAGATCGATTGCGGGAATCTCTTCCGGGGGTGCTCTTTCAGAAAATGGAAAGGCCGGAGGGCGATGATATCGCTGACGAGAGCCGCCGTATTGGCTGCCACCCAATCCAATTGGGTTGGCATACACCCTCTGAACGAGTGATAACAGTGTGTGCCGCCATCTTGGCTATTATGTGCCCACGAACCGTACGGACCTTCGTTTCATCCCCTACGAGGGGTTCGCTGGAAGATAAGGAAGCTGCAGTGCCGTGATAGACCGTCTTTGTGCCCAGTTTTCCTTGGAAAAATTTTTCCAAAACACTTCACACGTTCAGAATTTTCGAAACCTTCGGTGGTTTTCATAAACCTTCTCCTCATGATCGAACAATTTTAGCGACCAAATTTGTACAATGCTGCAAATGTTTTCTCAGAAAGAAGATAAAAATGATTCGAATATCCTGAAAGCTTCTAATCGACGTCGCTTGTTGGAGAATAACGTTTATGCACCACGTGTCCGGCTCGAAGCATAATACTCTGTACGGAACATCGGGTGGACAATGGTTCAGGTGCCCTTGACACAATATTTTGACGTGCCGTCCTTGCAGGATAACAAGTATCCTCGCCCAGGAGGTGGGCCATGGCTAATCCTGGAACGAGAAAATCTTGGCGTGACACTCGTCCCGGTGAAAGGCCTCCTGGGAATCGTCTTCGACCTCTTTTCGATTTTGCAGATTATTCCATGTCTCCTGGGGAGATTGTTGTGACTCCTCGAGACACTGTTTTGTCAACGAATATCCTCCCACTATTGGCTAATCTGCTAGAGAAACTTTTCACCATTTCCATACAAATTATTCCCCTTAAGTGTGTAATTAGCACCGATTATTCTATCTCTCTCGCACTTCAATGATAGCTTAAATAGTTTCGTTTGTAAATTTTCTAGCGTTATTAATTGTCTCGTTGGTTTACGATGGTAATTTATGAACGGGAATAAAAGAAAGTTAGAAATTGGGACTTGGTTCCCTCTATTCCACTTTTTTTCTGCCAATTCCTCGGTGTAATTACCGCTCGCCCATCGTTTTTATTCTTCTTCAAATAGTAATAACTCTACGAATTTTCCAAATAATCTAATATTTGTATTTATGTTACTAAAAATTCTCTTGCTTGAACCAGCAAAAATCTTTCCAAAACGGATGGTCGCTGCCAGAAGAGAAAGAGGCATCGTGCGTAGGGTTCGTCCTTGAAACGATCGCAGTTGTTCGTTTCTCGTGAAGGAAAAGTCAAACAGAGAAACTGGGTTGGTGTGTCGAGAGCTGGCACAGCATAAATCTTCTTTTCGTCTCTCGATCTAGGGGACTCGGTCAATATTTCCAAAATATTTAACAGGCTCCCCACGGAGCAGGCACGCGCCACGTTGGATCCAGCATCCACCCTTCTTTCTCTTTTTCGGGTGTCAAAGGAAATTTTCAACTCGGAAGGCTTTCTCGACGACTACGTCGACGGCCTTGACCGAAAACCGGAAGAAGAAAGTTTTATTGGGGCATAAATACATCGTTGGCAAGTCCAAGAAACATTTACGACCCTTTCACGTTGCCCTTTTGTCGCGTACTGCTTGCTACTTACTGGGCTTCCGAATTTTTATTGGAGGATGTTGCTTCTGTCTGTTATCAAGCATGATTTTTTACGTTTCTGGCTGATATTAAGACTGCGCAAGGTTTAGGAAATTTTTTATAAAAAGGAAAACACGATTGCATCGAAAATGATCCAAAGCTAGAAGGTGGTTATTTGCAGAAATTCGCAATTCGAATACCGATGGTCAGATTGTGATTTTTATGCATTTATAGAAAATTTAAAGGTGCAAAATTGTACAGAATTATATTAAATATTCAAATTGTAGTGCTTTCTGTAATACCTGATAGGTGAAATAATTTTCTACCCAAGTTCTACTTGTTTTTTATTATATTCACAGAAATATGAATTTGCATGAAAATTCGCAGTCGATTGGTGATTGATTAATGAAATTTATTGAAAGAAACACTTTTTTTTTTTTTTTGACAGTAGCGAAAAAAAGCAGCGAATTTGAAAAATTGGAATATAGAAGATTTATTCGCAGAGGCGAGGAATAACTTCTGCAGAACGGGTGATTGTTCAAAGCATGCGAAGCTTTCGAGAATATCAGCTCATAAATCTTGGATTTGCACTTTCGATTTTAGTGCTGGCTCGTTCATTCACTATCTCTGCAACTTTCATTTCTTACCGTGGCCAGTGTCGAACAATTTTTTGAGACAGGTAGTTCACGTTAAGTAAAGCGAATATTTCGATAAACTATATAAAATTATACTTGGTTAATTTAATTTTTTTTCTCACATAAACGTATAATAAGGCCAAGTTTGGGTATCGTTTGAATAAAATAATTTAAAAATGATTATTCAAAATAATATATCACCTTAGTAGACTTCAGGTAACTTTTCGTTTATTGATGATTGCCCGTAACTGTCTCTTTCTTCGACCAAATACTGTTCACCATTAAAATGGAATTGCATTCAACAAAATTGTTTAGAGAAATGATTTCTCGTTAAAGCTCTTTATTTAATATAAGATCACCGTTAGGAATTGTCTTGGAAAATGAAACTGTAAAGCATCGACAATTATTGACAGCAATAACTGTGGATTAAATATTGAACACTGACAACCTCTTTCTTGGACTTTCCATAGAGTTTTCTTGAAAGGCCAGCATAACCTTATTGAAAACGTAGACAGTAGGTCATTCGACTACTAAATCATACAACTTTATTACCTTTTAACCTACCACAATTTTCAAGAAAGCAATCGGTTTACCGAGCTATATTTTGCCTCATTAATCCCTTAAAACGCGAAACATTTTTTATAAATAAAAAACGCGAGTACTTTTTACTAAAAACAACTCTTTTACCCCATCTAATATTCCAAAAAATTATCCTTATTTTTTTATTATCGTTATTTAACACTAGAACTAATCGACTACCGAAATAATCAAAACGACCAATTCCTTTTTTCCATACAAGCTTTACAAAATTATTACGATACCTATCGTTCCCAGGATTTCTCATAATTTTGTATTAACAATATAGATAAAGCCTTGTCTCCCTTATATTGTGTTTTTTTTTCTTTTTGTAGACTTTTCATTTAATATTTCTTTGGCACAAATAAATATACTTTGATACGCATTATCGCAAATAAATAAATATAAACGTCAAGTCAAGAAAACGGTTTATCCCCTATTCATCTGTTCCCAGACGTTCAGTCCACCAATTCTTCTTAATAATAATTCATCTTCTTGCGTAACATTGCATTTTCGATCGACTTCGAATTCCCGTATCGGTTCGCGTTAACTTCCAACAATTTCCTCAAGGTTGACTCTCCTTCGAAAGAGTAGGACGAATCGGGGGTGGAAAAGCAAAAGCGAGAGAGGACTGTACCCGAGGATTGGTTTGCGTGAGAGCTACCGTGCGTCCAACTTTTCGATGATTTACGGAAGCTCGGCACAAAGCACAAGGTAGCCTCATAAAATAATAAACCTTCTATTAGGACTGCCTCGTTTCCTCGTCGAAACACCGAGAGGAGCGGTGCACTGTTACGGTTATATGCACCGTGCACTCGGACGCGACCAATAAGACAGCTTCACGGTTTCCTGTTATTTATAACGGCTGGAACTAATTCTTCGATCTGTCGAAAGCTCGTGGAAGCAACCGAGTCCTGTCGATCTTCCTATAATATATTATAATATCGTATTTTACATTGGTAAACCCTCTCTCAGCTACCTCTTAACGAAATACCTTGCTTTCTCGCTGATCGTCATTAAGTCAACCCTGGAAGACCGTGAATCTTTGTTTCCGGTGGCTAACCAACTATAAACGATAAGATATTAGGTTGTTGCATATTAAATATTCGATTTTAAAGTAGGTATTTCCTCAAACGTATTTGCTTGTAAATGTTTCGACGTGGATACCATTGATATCACAAGAGGTACGAGGTATCGCTTTAATGCTTAAGAAAAAATTCATAGAATGTAATGGTAATTACTTCGATTATTAAAGTATAATATACTGGATTCATTTCTTGTCATCTCTGCCAGTTCATTTTTGAAAAATACCTATCATTTTAATTTTCTTGGTAGATTAAATCACCATATCATCCAATATTTCTCAGATACCAGAAACAACGGTTCACCGACCGCAGTTAGTGTCTATCGCGAGATATAAGAGGCGAAAATACGTCGTTCTAGCAACGTATAAAGAGGTAAAGTTACATAAACCCGCAGGTCTCATCAGGACATACATAGGTCGATCGTAAAACGAGGCAAAGGGCTTCCTCGCGTTACTCTGTGGAACCTAATAAAGGTTAGAGGAGAGAGACCAACGTCCAGGGCTATAGGTGAGTTAATTCCATCAAGGGAGACCTGATTCATTATCCAATATCGGGCCCCGTAAATCCTGGCTAGGCCAAATAAATTATCGCCCTGAAACCGTCGCGCTGACCTCCCTCACTTTCGAGGATTTCCACGCTGGACATCTGTGGATACTTTCAAAGCCCTGTCCACCGTTCGATCTCTGCGTTTAACCGAGGAAATTACCTCTTCGTCTTTATCACAGTGTCTTCTGTCAATTTCCTGCTTTAATTAATTCCTTTCGTCTCGCGAAGCTTTGGTTTATTTCTTTAGAATCGTTTCAAGGGATGATTATATTAGAACTTGGTGTTATCTCTTTTACTCGGCTACTCTGACTTTTGATAAATCAGCTACCTTCTCATTTACCGAGAGAAACTATCGAACGAAAAAAATTCGTGGAATTTCATGGAGATTCGACAATTTTTGACTACCACATTGGCCAATGTGGTAGACCTCCGTTCGTCTTTGCGTGTTTGCGGATTGTGTCCGGAAACGAAGAGAAAACGTGACTCCTCTACGCGAAGCTGCGGGCTGAAGGTACAATCGAAGTCGTAAATTTTTTCCCAAAATCTTGCCTGCACCAAGGGCTTTTATGCGTTTATGCATTTATGCTCTAGCAGTTTACGGACACGACTGCAACCAGGCCATGCCTTCTTAACTTTGTACCATCTAATCGGTCTTCAGGAGCACGTCCACTCGTTTCATCCTCTTTTAATCTTCAAACTATTTTTATTCATGGCATATCTAACACATTTCCAACTAATTTTCAAATTATACCGAATTTAAACATATTCTGTGAAAAATTAATCTAAAAATTATGTTCACCGAATAAATATTTCCAACGATTTTAGATGTTCTTAGGCTCAGAAAATTTTCCAAAAGGTACCGCGTCCCTGCCATATTCCTGACCATACGACAATGGACCTCCGAGGGTAGGTTTTGGTAGAAATTACTGCGTTTTGCAGTCAACTGAGAAAGGTACGCACGGATGGCCAATAGGGTGACGAAAAGACTTCGAAGCAGTAAATCTTCGAATGGTTTTATTTTGGTTTATTATCTACCGTGCCTTTTCCGTTTCTCTCTTCCTCTCTTTCTTGCACCTCGGTTTCCTTGATTTCCCAAGAACTAGTGACACCGTAATATTTGCCGATGCCTCGTAAGAGGTAGACGAAAACAACGAGGAAAGATCACAGTCACTCCCTTCGACTTGATTTTTCCCCTTTATGCGAGTATACAATCCGTTCCCAAGTTTTGCTACAACTTCATTGCTTTACGACGTTCCTCTCTGTTCTATGGACGCTTCTCCGTGAATCGTTTTAAAGGAACCTGTTTTCTAAGCGAAATAATCTTAATAATTGAAACATCTTCTGTTGTTATCAATGACTGTCTTTCATCTTTCGATTATTACGATTCTGTAATTTTCCCAGTTTCCGAGTTACGAACTTTCTATGGCTACTGGGCCGTAATTAGACTTTAATGTAAAAATTTCTCTTACTAAATCTCTGGTGTCATTTTCTTTTTTATATTTAATGTTTTACCAAGACTCAGAGAAAATGATTTCAACAATTTTGGAGGCCTTTTTTCCTGAATCAAAACGTGAAAAAAATGCAATGTCAGATACCATTATAATCATTTTTTAAGTCGCATTGTACACTACTCTACACACAACATAATTTATATCCATTTTTATGGATTCAAAGAAGAATATTGATATTAAATAAAAAAAAAGATTAGTTGTTAATTTTTTCCAGGACCAGATATTAAACCCAGCTTCCCACAGAATACCAAGAGTATTATTTTCTCGAATTAATTCCCACAGTCGACGGTACCGGCGTCGATAATCGATCGACAAAAGGACAACGGTTCATCGAAACGTCGTAACCGAATCGACAGATAGGAACTTGAAAAGATCGGACACGGTTCGTATCCAGATCGGTTCGAAACTAATATGGCACGGTTATTTATTGGCACCCGCCACGCATCAGGATTCGTCACTCTCGCTGTTTATGAAAGAAAAATTATACCATGAGAGATCGAATCCTCGATTAGAATCGGGGTGTCCTATCGGCTACCATTATTCATAGTTTTCCTATGATTCAACACAGATTTTCCGATTTTTATACTTATGATCCGACTAATAGTGTTGGAAAAAATGAAGGAATTTTTGAATCCAATTTTTTGCCGACTTTTCTTTGGCGCGTTTTAAATCTTCGTAAATATCACGTCGCGTGGGTCGCTGTACACTAGTTATTGGTCCTTCCTTTCTATGATTACTCGTTACAATATTTACTACGAGACAGGATCGCAAAAAAGGGGTTATTTTCACTGGAAGCGAACTTTTTACCATGAAAAAAAAACGAAGCTTAAACGAGACACGTCGTAAAACTGAGTATTTTTCCTACGAAAAGCGTGGACGGTCGAGTGAGTTCCTTGTGGTCCTCGAAATTCTCGCGACCCGCAGCGGTACTTTTTTTTCTGGGTCAAAAAACTGCATAGCGGCTGGACTGTTGGGAAAAAACGGGACAAAAACCGGGGCAAAAACTGGACCCTTGACGAAACTGCAGAGAAGAAGCTTCCGAGTCTAGTTTCCGATTATGTGCAAAAAAAATCCACGGTAGAAAGGGTTAACTTCGAGAGAACGCTAACTGGATGCTTCTTGCCATCGTAAACGCGCCCTGTTTTTTTTGTTTTTTTTTTTTTTTTTTTTTTTCTTTATTTCGTTGTAGAAAAAACCGAAGGTGCAGCCAAATCGTTCGGTTTGTACCATTTATGATTATAACCGGCTGCACAACGTGCCCTATGGCTTCTGTTGCCTAACAGACTTCTACGAGGATCTTAGATCTCTGGTCAAACTATGGTGCAGAAATCTGGATGCTTTTTTCATTGGTATTGCACAAATTTTTAATCTTCACAAGTTTAAAGTGTCTGAAGAGGCAACCAGTTATCGGGAATAGATAGAATTTTGATAAGAAAATATTGTGCTTGCTTACTGAATTGGTTTGATCGTGTTCTTTGTAAGTCGAGTTTCTGGAAGCGGATTCTGCAGGAAAAGGTGCAAGTCTCGTCATGGTTCGATCACAGTTGGAGGGCCAAACATCCCCCTTTTTGTGTGAGACGCCACAGGACGTCCCGTGGGGTGCTACGCCTCCACGCTTTCACGGCTAACAGGGAGCTCCTTTCAGCAGTTTTGACTTTTCAATTAGCCACAGGTTCGCCTTCACCCAAATATTGTGCCTAATGTCTCTTCGTCACGCACCTCCCAGTAAATTTTCGAAAAAGACCCGTCCCGAGTCGAACGAGTTTCAACGCCTCGAATCGATGACACTCTTCTGCGCAGATCCGTATCGTCGGAGAACCAGGGGACCTGAAAGTTCCATCGTGTCAGAAAAAATTGAGCTAGGAATTGATTCGAGCTCGGTAATTAACCTTTTAATAATTGAATCTTGGACACAATTTTTTCTGTCGGATCGACGTTAATATTTTCAACAACATTTGAACGAGTCTTTAGAGAATCTCTCGTCGCTAATGACCAAGATTTCGGTGCGACATTAAACCCCTGTATAAAAAAATAAATAAATAAATAAATTCGATTATTCACGGAAATTTTTCACCGGTATCCTCTGTTTGCCAAACCTGGCTGCAACGTTTCAGCCAGATTTTGTAAAACACTTTTTTTTCCTCGCTGACTATGTTTGACGGGGCGCGTGAAATTCGAAATTCGATTCGCAAGGGATACGTTCCAGCTCGGGGGTTCCCGTGTTTCGGTATAGCTCGTGCGGACATGTAACTTCGTAGTTCGCAACTACGGGAGGTCTATGGAGATGTGACCAAAAGCTGTCAACATTTCTTTACGCCGACGAGACAAACTCGATCACGGTTTAAACCAACCTCAGAAATTCCGGTTTCCCTTTTCTTCCAGCGGGACAAAAAAAGATCCGGCCCGTGAAACGTTTCCTGCGGTCGCAACAAGACCCATCGAAGCCACTTACGACCATCGATAACTGAAAATCGGTAACAATAAAGGTTCTTTTTTCTTTTTTTAACATTCGGGTGGTTTGCTGCTTTCAACGTCTTATCGTAAACTATGGTCCGCGAAATTTTATTGATTTTCTGTTCTGAAAATGTAAAGTTTCAACAGATGAGTAGTTATAAAAAAATGTTAAACTTCTAGGAAATCTCGAATTCTTTCCTAATTCTTCCGTTATGCAAATTCCGAAATTTATAAAAATTCAGTTTACGAAGGTACAACTTACGTTGGAAGATTTCTCGTATTTAATGGAAAAATTATTCGAAAGCTCTACATATGTGTCTCCTCATAAATAACGTGTTATTATTGCCATCTGAAGCCAGAAGCTATCGTATGCTTATTATCTTGACGCAAGAAGACTGCTAGCAATCCACCCTCCGAACAATACTGCAAATAGATTGTTAAGAAATAGTCGTCTGAACGTCACCTAATGGCTTGTCAGATAAGATAATACAATTCCACTATCGACCGTGATTTCTCGGAAGATGGCCACCATCTAAAGTAGGGGGTGACGACCTATTGAAACGGGGGTTCTCGGCGTAATTTCGAAGGGACGAGCTTGTATATCGGGGGATGATTCTTGTATCGAAGGTATAAATTGGATATTAATATTCGATGAAGTTGCTGGGACCGTAGGAGAGAAAGAAAATGATCGATCTTGAGATATAGGGGCTGACTTCTATTCGCGAACCTAACGTACGTTTAGATACTTTTGAAAATTGTAACCCATATGAAATTAAGGAAACACAGAGAGAACAAAGAAGATAGAATAGAAAAAAGATTCTTAATTTTGGCTATTTTAAACGTGACAAACTTTAATAATAATTCAATTATATGAAAACTCTCAATGGGTTGTTTAATATTTTAACTGGGAAAGACGAGTCAACTCGTCGCGTAAGAATTAAAATCGACCCGATCAAAATTATTTCTGTTTCATTAATTCTTATTTCTGTCTATGAAGAAATTTCTGAATAAGAAATTTGGAGAGGTATCGAGTTGTAAAACGTAAAGTTGAAAAAGATAAAAATGAGGCAAAAAAATCGGACGCGCTGATAGTTACCTCTCTGACTACTTGACCGTTCGAAAAGACTAAACACTTTACGACGATAAGTTTTCCGACAGATAATATAACGCCTAAACATTTTATAATTCCCTGGCGAACCTTCGTAGCTCGACTCGACTGATAGTCTTTTTCCGAAATTTTTTCGATGATTTTTTTACGGGCCACCAACAAAACGGCTCGTTTTATATTTATGGCTATAGATCAGCGTGGCGATTTTTTTTTTTTTTTTTTGGTCCACCCTTCACGGGACTCAGGCTGAAAGATTTTATGATTTTACGAGCGGCAGGTATCTCGTTTCGTCATTGCAGCTGCCAATGCAATATTCGATTCTGCATTCTCCAATTGTAAGATGAAGATATTGTTAATTAACGAAAACATTATAAAGGCTTCCCTGACTATGTTAATCCTAACAAACTTCACGAATCCTTCAATAATTAAATACACCAATTGTAAATTAAAAATACCAAATTAGTATGCTTCAAATTAGAATTAATTTCAAATCTAAAATCAAGTAGTGTTTATCTACTTCAGGAAATATTTGTGTAATCCTAATGATACCCCACAATCAATATAATTTACCGATATCGAATATGAGAAAACGGGAGGACAGTGAATGTCGGTAGATTCATAGCTAAACCTCAATGGGTTGTTAAGCTGGTGACGTTTATACGAAATTATCTCGTTTCCCTGTCAGTATCGTTCGAAGAGTTAATTGCCTGCGGTACCCCCGCAAGAAGGGTGCAAACGATGCCCTAAAATCGACTCAATTCGTAGTTTCAGCTATTTATATCTACTCAACGCACCCCACGTAGTTTCGCGAATAGCTTATAAAACCCACCCTCCCTACTAGTCATTGGTTCTCACACGGGGGTTGGTTCCACCCTTAATTCTGCCCTCATTTTCAATTTTTTTTTTCTATTAAATTTACTTTAGGTGTTATTATGTGGAATATGGTTGTAGGAACGGCATTATACTTTATATGTTGAAATAAATAGAAAATAAAAAGGAATAAGAATCGATCATTTTGTATCATTAACCCTTTGCAGCCTTAAATTGTTTTAATATTTACAGGACTAATGTAAAAATTTAACGCGTTATTTCGGAAAGAAAAAAAATTGATAATTGTTTACAATTTGTCACGTATTTGGTCGATTTGCTTTGTTTTAAAATAGAAAATAATATTGAATTAAATATAAAGTTTAACTTAAAACTTAATCTTTGAAAAAAAATTGCACACGTCGACACGATGAAGCCAGTGGAAGGCAAAGGGTTAATACATTTAATTAATACATTTGTGTTATTATTTTACTATAAATAAATTTATTAATATTTTATTGTATTCTTTTTATATTACTGAATTAATAACTTTATGAAATCTTTGTGGGTAATAATTATTGATTACGGATATATCAGTTTCAGATTTATGACTCATATAATATAATATTTATTCTTTTCCTTTTTTCATGTATATGTATATATACGTATATACATACACACATATATTTAATTGCATCTTTTTACGTTAATACGTACTTAAGCATAAATATCGACAGTCTAATTATAACGTCGTGGCCACACGCCAGCATACGCTAATAATTATATTTTTAAAAATCCATTCACTTGAAGATGGATTTATAAGAATATTCTTTCTACAAACTTGTAGATAATAATCATAATAAATTACTTAAAACTGAATACTGTACAGTAACTACATACTAATTCTCTAATCACACTCAAACATTTATCCCCTTATCTTACAGATTCTCACAACACAAACGTCGCTCAGCGATTCATTATCCCTATTAACAGGTACAACTTCTTTACAATTAGTCGACATTATTTACACAACTATATCTAATCAATCTCCATCTCAATGGCAGTTCGATCGACACATATACACCTACTACTAGTTTCAACAGGTTAAACTTAAGAAACTCCTATGATTCGACTCACGAAGAACCCCTAACTATCCTAAATTATATACACAATCATACTATCCCCCGAACAGAAACGAAACAGCATCAATATATTAATCATATATCAACCGATATGTACACCCACCGTTCATCTCCGACAGAACTCCATCTTCCAGCGACAGAAAACAAAACGTTCCACGACTATCTCTCGCAGAGTACCTCGAAAAGAGCCGATCAATCGAAGCTAGCTTCGCTTAACTTTCTATCGATACAACCCTGTTATCTCACTCCTACGCTCTCTCAGAGATATCGTTCTTGTAAGGTTGAAACAATTTTGGTGGTTCCATCTTCGTCGACTGAATGCTCGGCGTCGTCACGATGCTGTTATACGAATTCTTCCCCTCGAATCCTATCGTTTGGATGCTCGTTGGGAGACCAGCGATGCTGATTCCCGACGGCAGTTTGATCTGCGGGTGAGTGTTGGACGACGGACTCGTCTTCTCGTGTAATTGTTGCCCGTTGCTCGCATGGTGTGGGTGATGCGGCTGCGACCCGACGCAGTCGCAGTCACTGGACGCGTCCGAATGAACAGGACTGAGCTCTGGGAGCAAAGTTGGCCTGTAGGTGGTCGCAGCGTTCGTGGGTGGGTTGTTCACCTGGAAGGCGGTGTTGCCGACCGTAGGAACGCCCAAGCCCGTCAAGTGTAGGGGTGGTAGCGAAGGGTGAGGTTGAAGGAGGTGAGGATGCGCCGGGTAAGCAGCAGCGGTGCGCGGATGCGGCCGATGAAGGGACGAGGCGTTCGTCGTGTTAACCGCTCCTGGATACGGCGTGTATCTGGCCGCATAGTAAGCCGCAGCTGCAGCTGCGGGGTAGCTTGGGGCCAGGTGGGTCGGTGGTAAACCTGGAGCGCCATGGTACGGGGGTGGTGGCAGCGTCGCCGTTGCTGCAGCGAGAAGGGTAGCGGCGAGCGTTGGGTCCGTGTACATGGCGTATGGCCAGGCCATTGCCATCCTCTGGCGTTTGTCCTTCATGCGACGATTTTGGAACCAGACCTGAAAGTTTAGATAAAATTGTTCCATGAAATGTTTGGTTTTTTTTCTTTTTCTTTTTATGTTATTCTTTTGGGCCACGAAAGGAAGAAAGTGTTTTATTTTATTATGTTTTCCTTTTTATATTTGTTTGATACATCGAGGATTTTGAAGTTGAGATTGAAGGTATAAAGTCTGACCGGTGCACCTAACGTTTCTACCATTTAACACCTCGATCATTTCCATCGGTAGACGCTTTTATAGCTATTGTGCGGCCAAGGAAGCGCGAGATGAGAAATTAAGGGATCCATTAAAGTCAAAGGTAACCCGGGAAAACTGCTAATTAAAAGTGCTTAACACCTCCATCCGGATCGACCGGTCGTGGTCGAAAGAAATTAAGAAGTCACGGAAAAAGGATCAGGGGGATCGAAGCGAAGCAAAAGATCCAGAAGCTTGTGTTTGCCCTTCGTGATTGACTGTTTGCTCGGCCGTTGGAAGAAAAAAAAAAGGAAAAGAAGAAGTATCGGCAGTAGACTCTGGCGTGTCTCCTCCTCCTCTTTCCGAGCTATAATCGCCAATCAAACATGGCGGTTTGTGTAAAAACGACCGACGTTCTCATTCATGGCGCTCGTGTAAAAACTGGTTAATTGCCTCGATTAGGTAGTTATCGTGTTAGGCTTTTAATACATATATATATATATATATATATATCATCATATATCAAACGGTATATCAAAGAAAATATTTTTCTACAACTTCATTGGAGTGTATTTAATGAGTGAAAGATATTTTACTGTTCGTAACGAAGACTCGTTTGATGAAATTGCGCAACGAAACGGTCTTCAAGGCTTTTCCCTGTACACCTTCGTGACTGTTGATTACCAGCATTAATTAAACACAAGCAAGGTGTTAATAGAACACTTTTCTACGCGTAGGTCGAAAGATGAGCTCATTGTTTACTAAACTTTATTGCGATACGTTTACTTATCCTCGATAAATATTCTGTCGCAATGGTACACCGACGGGATGAAACGATTTTTCTAATTGGTCGTTCAGTAATTAAAATTTCTGTATACACACCTTGATCGTTGATTCCGGCAGGTGTAATTGTGCGGCCAATTCGCATCTTCTGGGCCTGCTTACATAATTCTCTCTATGAAACTCTTTCTCTAATCGCGACAACTGTTCCCTCGTGAAAGCTGTTCTGTATCTCCTTATGTTCGGGTCCATCGAGGACAATGGTTGTTGCTGTTGTTGCGTCGGTGAAGAATCTATAAATTAAAAATAATATTCATCATTAATTTCACTTTCTATAATTATCTTTGAAAATTATAGATTTTAATATTAAAAATTTACTGCTACCTTTTACCGATTTTTTGAACAGAAAATACTTAGAAAATTGAAAGAATATTAAATTATTTCCCGATTTGTCGAGGGGTTAGTCGTCCGATGAATATTGCACGCACCTTTTCTTTGTATCCATGGTCGGACACGCAACAATTTGTCTCGGGGAAAATGGTACCGTGGCAAAGGCGGGCCGGTCTTGTTTTCGCGATGCGGTTACACACTGTCGTCTCGGGAAAGCAGCGGGTGATCGCGTTCGGAATCGTGTAAACGAGAAGGAAAAGGATCGTTGAAAAATCAAAAAGGATCTCATGGGGTTTTCAGACCTAATCTGAGAGCACATCTCCCAAAACTAGTAATTCTCTTTGGTTTACCGACGCTGTCTTAAATCTAATTGTAATTCCTCAGAAAATAAGTAAAAAAATTGGATTTGCTTCAGGATACTCTTCCAGTACCTGACCGATCAAGAATCTTCGAAAAATTAAAAATAACAAGTATCCAATAACGGTTACTTTTATAATATNCAATTGTAATTCCTCAGAAAATAAGTAAAAAAATTGGATTTGCTTCAGGATACTCTTCCAGTACCTGACCGATCAAGAATTTTGGAAAAATTAAAAATAACAAGTATCCAATAACGGTTACTTTTATAATATGCGAGTCTCAAGGATTAGCGACCTAAAGAACAGGAAGAAAAAAAAAAGAAAAAAAAAACGCGAATATTTTATTTCGACGCACAGTGGAGAAAGCATTAATGTCTTTTTTAAAGAGGAACAAAGAAAAGGGATGCCGAACGGAAATTTCTCGTTCTACGGGTGACCGATTTCGAAACCCTCTGCAATAAACTAATTTTCCGGAACGAGCATTCCGAAATCAGGGAGCAACCATAAAATAATTACCGTAATAAACCGCTAGGACATTTTTGCAAGGAAGGGCTTGGACAATTTTCTTGGAGTCTTAAATATTTTCAGAACCGTTCCAAGATGAATGGGACGATACTCTGTTGGAGTTTCAACGACCCCCCCCTAATGTATACTGACCCCGTCAACAACGGACAATCAATTGGATTAACCTTTCGAGTAATTAACGCTCTAAGTAATATTCGACTAGCTAGTTATTGCCTGTGTATTATACAGAGACAACGAATCCGGTACAATTTTTATATTGACGAAGGAATTGTTAGAAAACCCGTTCCTTTCGGTGAATGCCTGCCTTTACCGAGGGTAAATCGTTTAATATATCCATTATTCAATTTCTAGCTTACCCTCTATTATTGGAAATAACACGAATTCCAATCGAAGCTCTTTCAACGAAATAATCATAGAATATTGATAATATCGGTATAAAAAATTGTTTAATACACGGTAAGGTAACTAACCCCTCTCGAATAAAAATTAATTGTAAAATACAGTTTGGTATCACTTTTTCTTGATCGTTTCGAGTCTTCGAAACTCACCTTTTTCCGGTGTCTTCGGCATGTTTCCCGGCGGTGGACTATGCGGAGGACTCAACTGATACTGCGGCGGCACTAGATCCACCACTATCGTCTCCTCATCCCTCTGATCCCTCTGTTGATCTTCAAAATTCCTTTGATAGCCCTGCATCTTTTTCACTATCCTATCTCTATAGCCTCCAGAGCGTTCACTTTTACCCCCGTTTTCTTCACTGTTCACTTCGTTTACCCCCAATAATTTATTATTCTCACTTCCCGAGTGTCCCATGCATAAGGGTTGTCGTTTCTTAAAGCGAACGAACCCTTAATTTTTACGAACTAATTTTTTCCTGGTTTCCGTACAACGGAACGCCGTCGAGAGATGCTAACGTGTAACTAAAAAGGACCAACCAGTGAACCAGCAATTTATACAACCTCGCCAATCCGTCGGGCGACCATCGTTCGGTCACGGTTTTGGATTGGTGGGGAGCCTTGTGCAACGGTGTTCTATTGGCCGACGGCACCCTTGGCTCTGCCTATTTTCTCCCATTCAACCCTGCTCGTCCCCCCTACCATGGAGATGCATCTTCCTCGAGATGAGCCAACAGCATCAGCTTATGCATGCGAACTCGAGGAAATTATCTGTCGTTATTTCCTCGCGCAAATTCGGTCGAATTGGCCCTCTGCGAACTTCCTCGCGCTGATGAACTTCAATTTTGCAGAGGGGTAGTTTTTACTTTTTCTATCGTTTCTCTTGAAGAACCCCGTAGAATTTTCTGAGATTTTTCGGAAAATTCTCAGATCCTTTCTGAAAGAAGTAGCTTATTAAGTCACAAGTTTTATTTATACAACTTAAATAAAGAATATAATCAGTAAATTAATATATTTAAAGGTTGAGTAATGCTTTTGAAATTTATCTATGTCTTATTGTTCTGTAAAAGAAAAAAAAAAAAATTTGCATCCTTGGAAATGTATCATATGTATACCAGAGTTGCATTATAAGAATAAAAGAGGTTGCCTAATAAAAAAGATAATTATTTATTTGCCCAGAATGCGTGCAATGATCGTAAATGGTCAGGTAGAATAATGACTTTTGTCTTGAAGAATAAATCATTAGGGTTAGTGTTTAGCGTATTTACAAAACTAAAGTACAATTGGGGCAATTCTTTCGATTGATTCGTTGCCAATTGTACTCGTTAATTAGGATAAATACAAGCATTTTTGCTTTTACAGAATACTCTTCTATTCAAGGAATATTTATTAAAATTGCTAGATAATAGAATTAAATGCAGCTGCAAATATCTTGGATATTTAAAAACATTTTCAGATAAAATAAAATTAAAAATATTAAATATTTCAAGTTAAAGATACGTGGCTTAAAAAAAAATGGTTAAATTATTTTCCTTGTTTTTAAATAGAAACCTGCACCTAATTATAATTTTTTTTTTTTATAATCATAATTAAACCGGATTTTTATTTCGCTAATAATATTTAGTGAATAAAACAACTGCCTGTCTAACTTAAAAGAATATGAATTTATATAAAAATGCACTACCGATGATCAAAGAAAATTTCGATTACAGAGAGTTACGGTATGCTATCTTTTTTTTTTTTATTAACGCTAAAGAAAAATAATTGTTGTTTCTAAAGTATATTTATTTCTAACTAACGAGGATGCACGGTAAACCTAAGCTGTTCGAAAAAGCATCTAACAGCAGTAACTATTGTAACAAGCACGACTGAAAACGTGAAATTTTTCTCTAAGAGACCCGACGCGCAATAACACCATAAAAAGCAAGGAACTCTGGTTCCTACCACTATTACGACGTTTTCTTCAAGCCTGACTGTCCTCGTAAAAACTTTGCTCTATTTTAAACGACCGTACGATTGTAAAAATTGCATCGTTCCATTCTTCTCTTACTTTTCCTCTTCAATTGCAAACAACGTGCAAACATCGGCCAAGTTTCGTGGATTGTTCTATTCTTTTACCAAGATTTTTATGAAAATAACAGCTACGTGTATTTTGAGTGGAATGAACTGAAAAAAAAAAATTATAACTTTTATTAATATAATAATTTGTTGACGCAACGTTATTTTTAAAACGTAACATTAGATTAAATTCCATTAACAATGTTTTCTTTTTCCTTTTTCTCTGCTTATTCTCCCAATGATTCTGTCTTACTCGTTACCAACGAGGAATACATTGCTAATAAATCATCGGCAAACATTTCGACGAATTCCAGTACAGAGTGCCAATTTCTACGAAACGAGCGGCTCAAAATTGGATCAGAGATTGCTAATAATTTTTGCACAACGTGGACCGTTCGACGTTTACGACGACACCGAAATTTCTACTTCGTGTTAATCTTTAATCAGTCTCTTTCACCGACGAACGAACCCTAAAGCACGCTTTGATTCGATTTTAATTCACACCCCAAAGCCGCGAAAAAATGCTACGTTATACCGCACAGACAAAGTAAAATTGTGTATTTTTTTCTGATTAATATTCAGGAGACACAGAGATACCGTGAACGTCATAATTCTGCTTTCAATTTCTTATTCGACCATCAAAACTACCACTGTATGAATATTAATCGTCTAATACGAATGAATTTTTGTTTCTTTTTTTTTTCTGTATCGAGTTGTAGCATTAACATGAAATTTTTATAATTCCATTGTATTTTCTGGTTTTAATTTTCGTTGTACACTCGTAATATTTTTACCGTGGTATATTTCAATTCTCGGTGGTTCTAGTATTAAATTTTACTTTATTTTACTGTCTTGTCACTGTACTATTATATTTTATTGGTGGCATTATTTTGATACAAACCGAGCTATTTATGATTATATTACGTGGTCGAACTTAATGTTTGTTTTAGAAGTGGAATTTTAAGTTTCAGCAAAAAAAAAAAGTGTGGGTTTCCAATACTCTATTCGATTCTCCCCCTTTTAGTCACCTTTTACGACAAGCAGAGAATACTGTGGGCGAATTCTGATCCCCACCCACAGGGAACGTTTATGATAATCATTAGTTAAAAAAAAAAAGAAAAGAAAAATGTAGTTAATTAGTTTTAAAAATTAATTGAAAAAGTTGGAACAAGTAACCACTGCAATTAGCTTTTTTAATACCAATATGCTGGTACAATATTTCATAAAATACAATAGTAGACTGGTAAGAAAATGAAGCAAGGCTTTAAAAATTTAGACATATAGTATTATTATGATATTATTATGGTAATAGGGTTTTTAAACCTATGGGTCTTAGCTCAATTCTTAACGAGTCACCAAATCATAACTGTTACCCTCCATTCGGTTACATTTCTCTACAGTTAAACTGAAATAATGATAATAATATAGTCAATTTGTGTAAATTTAAATCATTCAAGTATTATTACTATTACATACTTTCTTTATTACTTTTTCAAATACTTATCACTGTTGAATTGAAACATTTATCATAAATCGAAATTCGTCTGAACTGAAATATTTATATTATAAATATCTAAGCCATAGTATAATTACAAATATTTTGGTTCATACGAAAAAAAGGTTGAGAAACGCTGTTACAAAGAATTAATCGTAATCCTACTGTATTAATTCTCATTCAAAAAAAAAAAAGCAAGAAAAAAAAAAGAATCGGCTTCAATAGTACCTAAATCATTCTAATTCAATGAATTTCCCATTTATTCCCTTTAACGAGGGCAGAAGTTGGTATGAAATTTCATAGGTACCTGGATACCTGGTGGTGCAACAAGGTGTAAAACTTTATTTCGTCTAATTTCGACCTCAAACCGAAACTGGAGCAACGGTACAATTCGGTGCCATAATTCATTTTTCCGGACAGCAAAACTTATTGGTTTTTATTAGGATCCACCGATAGGCAAAACGGTATCGATCTTTTTTCCAAACTTCGTCTTTTTTCTCTAAAAACGAGCATTATTTTTCGTGCTTCTTTTACGGCGGTGCAGTAACTCGGCTCTCGGTTGAAATACAGCTAGCTGTTAAATCTGGAGCATTTTTTGTTTTGTTCGTCCGGTCCCTCTGAGCGTTGGGAAAAGAAACATTCGGTCCTCGTTGGTCGAATTTAAAATGCACCAACGCCCGTTATACGACCGTGGAACCCAATAGCGAACGGTGCTCGAAAAAATCGCGAGGCTGCCATTACGAGGGACCATTGCGCCGTATATTGTATGGACATCTTTTACGTCGCTCTATAAACAAACCATCGATTAGATTCGAAGACCACAGAAGAATACGATAAGTCACATTTTTCGTATTTTACGATAACAATCAAAGATCTTACAGCGAAAACCGAACACAATACTAAAGAAGCAAACGCAGACATTAAATATACTGCACCTGCAAAAGGAATATTTTAATTAATTCATTAGAATATTGTATTGCATATATAATCAATTATAAATAATCTGTAGCTAAACATAATAATCGGAAAATTGGCAAACATTGTTGCATATCAATTTATCATGATTTTTCTCCGTGGTTTTCATTCAATATTGAATTCAATTTTAAAACAACACAAACAGGGAATTTTCTATTAATCTATTATGAATTTAACGATGGAGGGAATTATAATCATTTATAATTACAAATCCTTTTCGTTATGAAGTATGCAAGTAATGCAATTATCTGAGAGTATAAAAAACACAGAGAGAAAACGGTTGTTCCGAGTAAAAAAAGGCCACTAATTGAAACAAACAGTTTCTTGGATCCTAAAAAGGCATTAAAACGCTTAATCTGGCGAATCACTTACCTGCAGCACAGATTAGGTATGTTTTTCTCCCTCGGAAAATGTTCAAGGGGTTAATTCGGAAACTTTAAAACTAAATACAAGCGGAAAGCATCGTCGGTGCCATTTTCTCCACGTGCAAACAGATTTTCGACGATATAAAAATTGATTATATCGTAAAAGCTCAACCCTTCTGCAGGAAAACTCTTTCCATTTTTTTCTTCTTTTTTTTTTCTCGAATTCCTAATCCGCTTATACCGTAGAAATATATTCCAGCCGGAAAATTTCTTTATGACAGCGAAAAAACTGCATAAACTTTCACCTTGGTGGACATGGCAGGATTTGTTTTCATCTTTCTTCGTAATTACGATTGCATTTAGAAGGAAGAAAGAAAGGATCCTAAAATAAAAAGAAAAAAGTATTTTTGTTATTTAACAAGAAACATTATAAAATACTTAATAGTTTTTGCTGGACGTGCAATAAAAACAAAGTTCAATTTATCAGATTATCTATCCGATATTTAATATTGTTAAAATTTTCCGAAGATGAAATCTGAAAGCTATAAAATCATAATTTATGAAAACTAAAGAAAAACGAATTTATCAAAACAGAGTTTATCTGAAAATTAACTCTATGTATTCCCTTCACCTTCTGAACACTTTAATTATTATTAGTCCGTGGATACTTGTGTAAGCAAAAAAAATAAAAAAAATTAGAATATGCAACAAATATGCAAGAAGCACATAAATTAATACGCTTTCAAGTGTAAAACTTATATTTGCATAAACAACCGCAGTATAATTATTACACAAACACCAGAAACGATTAAATCGACTGAAAATCCTTTGAAATTTGGAAGTGACTGTAGGTTAGCAAATCCATGCAAGATAATTGGCGCGAACAGCCGGTGCAGATGCGGTCGCAATCATGCCGCTGATTAAACGGTTTGATTAAGCGCCTAATTTACTTGCGTGTGCGGTGTAACGTTGCTTTATGCGAAATCTATCGAGCACACCCCATGGCCCACCCTCGCGTGCGTGAAAATTACGTCCACAACAGAGACCGTCGGCCATCGACGGCGTGATGAGCTCGTTTTACGTGTTTTATGTTCTACCGAATAATGTTATCCACCTCGTTCGACGATCTATTCTGATCACTGTACGCCGCTATAACCTCTCATAGAGTATCGGTGAAAGACGTTCAATTTTTGCATAAAAATTCTCGTGCACGGTATTATTTTATGCATGGAACGAAATTAAAAAAAAAAAAAAAGTGTGATTCCGCATCGAATCGGGTGTCGCGAATAGGTATAAAGGGGCCATTTGGATAGATGAAACGTTTGAATAATGGAGAATTCTGTGCTCGTGATTGGATTCAAGAATGATATTAAATATTTCAATTTTATTATTACCATTTTCTTCTTTTTTTTTTTTATAAAAAATAATTTGAAATTTATTGGAATTTTTTAATTGAGAGTATAGTACTTCAGGTTGGACGGTGATTTATGTATTTTGTAATGGCTAAAAAAATTGTAAACATACGTCAATTATTTAATATTGTTAAAAATGGCATAACTTAACAACTAAATAGTGTTGGAAATTAACAAAGAAATAGCATTGAATTATTCAGAAAAGTAAAGTTTAAACAAAAAAATTTGTTTTTAGTTGTTTGAGTATTAAAGGAAAGAAACAAATTAGGCTTTAAAAGTTTCACCTGCCTACAATGTAATTCGTGTCCCGTAAGGTCAAGGTTAACATACTACTAATAATAAGTCGATAGCGCCTATAAAATTAGGCAAGCCTCCTTTAACGGAGCTTAGGTTGCTTTGTTCGGTAAATCGGATTTACACAGTGTCCGGTTTACAGACACCGTGAAACATAATTGAAAGCAAACTCTCCCCCACGTATTCCTTATTTACTCAATCTTTCAATATTTAACAGGATTAACGTTGTAATGATCATTGCAGTAGATCAACCTATAACCAGGGGGGTAACAGCGGGTACTCAATTTATCACAATACTCTATTTTTGTAAGATACTATCTTCTCATCAAAACTTGAACAACGCAAACGTTCGTTGACCTTTTTCAGACGGTATTCGCGTTTGTTTCCTCAATTATAAATTTCATTCATAAAAACGGAGGGTTTTTTTACGTTCATTCTGATTTCACTAACTATACTTTTCAAGATATAAAAAGAGAGATAAAAAAGATCATATGGACCAAATGTAAAAATTAAAAAACAATTTTACAGTTAATAAAAATAGCGATTAACTACATATACAACAAATTGGAGAGTGATGGATCAATTTTTCTCTTAACAGAATCGGTACACCTGTAATGAAAATTCCTAGCGTGCATTATTCCTGCATTTATCCAAAAAAATAGACACTCAGAAAACGAATTCTACCAGATTAAAAGGAAAAAAAAAAAAAAAAAAACAGAAATACAGATAGCATTCAAATGGAACAGTTTTCGAATTAGCCACACAACGATGCTTTGATATACGAATATCACAGGAAACGTGTTACGGTATGTCAGTTGTTCCAGATTATTGGCACAGTACGCGGTGCAGAGTTGAATTAAGCCAATTATCGGCGAATATCCAGAAATTAGTGTATCACGCGGCAGAAAGAGTTTATTGGACCAACAAAAAGTGGCTTTATGAGCATGCTAATGGCTTTGTATCTGTCGGATGGGCGGTACATGTCGGGTACAGGTCAGCCTTTTCCCCGGTAAACGCTCGAATTAACAGTTTCACGAGCAATTGGAATACATTCCTCTACAAGTTCTTTTTTCCTCGATTTCTGATCAGTCTTTTATTCTATTTTAAATTAAATTTCTTCTATCGCATAGCTGAACAATCGAATTACCAAATCTCTCGAATCATTGATTAAAAAACTCTTTTTATTATTGTGTGAACAGTTTTTTTTTTTTTTTTGTTTATTATACGTGTCATGCGCATATATTCAGAACAATTATCAGCACACAATCAAAGTTTCGATTGTCAGACGTCGGAAAAATGATTCCCGAGAAGTGATTTACAATCATTCAACTCGTTTGTCAAACGATGATCGTATTTTTATGGTTTCCGCGTTTCCTTGGCCTCGACAGGGTCCTCGTCTATCGATATTCGACTCGTAGTCGCAACGGACTGAAACTTTTACAAGATCCAAGCGAACAACGTGGTCCGCAGTCCTGGTATCCCGAAGGATCTCGGTAAAGGACATTAGGAATTGCCCAAATTTCGGGAGTGTCTTTTTGTGCTGCTGGCCAGGGTACTTAACGATGCGACGGTTGCTTTTAATGGTTTTATGCGTATATTGTACACCGTCGAGTAATTGTAAAATCCTAACCCCAGTCCTTGGACCGTTCCTTCCACGTGTATTTGAAATTACTGAAATACGATTTACTCCTCTTTCGACTATAAAAAGGATCTTTTATCTTCGTACCGAGAGATTCTGACTCGTGATAAGCTTACGAAGCTTAGAGGAACTGTCATTTTTCAACGATTGAATGTTCTAACATTTTTTAATCCGTAGAACAAGGGGACAAATAAAATATCGTTTGCTCGTAACGAGAAACATCGTCGATTTTAAATTGACACTAAAACAACCAACGAAAAATTACGAACCGGTCGTTTGACCGCTTTGATTGTTTTAGCGTTAAGTAACTGGATAAAAAAAAGGAGCCATTTCAACATTTGGGCAACCACTTATTGGCTTATCGCTTCGATAAAGTGAAAAAATCGAAGGAAATAGTACTCGCATATGGATATACTTGACAAGAGTTGTGTCTTTCTTCGTATTCACATTTCGTGGTGTCTATCGCCGACTTTTGTGCCTGTCTCTCACGGTTCACGACTACTCGAAACTCTCGAGTCGATCGACGGGAAAAAAGAAGCGGGAGGAAAGGGCGAAATGAAACGAAAGGTACCGTTTCATATACTTGAAGAGGCGTTAATATTTCTCAGAGTTACGCCGCGATACAGGGTGACTCTAACAACTGAACCGAACCGTAGCTCTGTTCCAAGTTAAACTTAAAAATTAGTTGCGCTCAACGATCTTAATTACTCTAAATAATTTTTTACCATTTATTGTACAATTACTCCCACGCTGGAAGCGAAAAATGATTACCATGAAATCTACAGACATTACTAATGTAATTAGTATATGAATTATAAATTAATACACAACACGAATTTTTAATTTAATCTTATCAAAAATAGTGTATTCGATCAAAATGTACGTATTAGGGAGTTTGATTGCTGAGTAAAAGCGGACATCCGGATTCTTAACCCCAGTAAAGCGGAATCCCGAACTTCTACTGGCAGCTACCGGGTGTTCTCCAGTTTCAGCCTCTTGTGGCGTCTTCCAATTAGCGCCGATGCACTAAATACGTCCAACCTTCTCGTGAACGTGACACATATATACGTGTGAATATGTGATAGTAAACGAATACGTCACAGATGAGATCTCGTAAGCGTGCGGCTGAAAAACTCGGAACGAGTGGTTCCTTTCATCTCGCCGCTTACGCTCTGCCACCTTCCCCGGTGTTTTCAGGGGAACATGTTATATTCTACGTTCACGAAGAGCTGATCGCCACTTCTGCTACCATTTTAACTCTTTTTCATAGTTTTACTAAATCTGGAGCTACCACAGACCGAACTTCTCCTTTATAACACCGATAGAAACAGTTTAGAAACAATCGAGGATTTTGAATGCCGAGGAGCTGAGAATTTCATAAAATCTTATTCGGTGAGATAATACAGGAAGAAAGAGGAGACGAAATTAGAACGAAATTAGGCAAACCACTTAAGCATCGCCACTCAATTGGGAAGCACTTCTGAATCAAGGTGCTCCACTTTTAAGGACCCAATATCCTGCTTCCCTATTTCCTGCTCTTCCTTTTTTCTTTTTTTTTTTACTCGAACGCGTCAACTCGAAGAAAAAAAAAAATTTGTTCTCGACTAGGCCACGATGCGCTAGTCGAGGCACTGTTGTAGCGTGAGCAATCTCCGTCTCGTTTATCGTGGCAGGCAGATGTATCGGAGTGCATCCGCGAGGCGCATCACGAAGGAAACGACCTCCTAAGCTTACACGGAATCTCACTTTCGGGGCTACCGTAAATGACGCTTTAATTTTTCTTCAACGATTTTTCGTGAAAAAATTTTCACCCATTTTTTTCGTTCCTTCGTAACATCTCAATCGATGCATTCTCTAAGATTTTTTTTTTGTTCAGTTTTATGTCGTTATATCATTTTTTCAAGGGTTTATCCACACGTTTCTTTATATCGTTTAATTACCTTTTTCAAAGTTCACCCAAAGTCTTGTGAATCAATCCTGAAAATTCCATAATTCCTTTCACGGTATTTTACCAACTATAACCCCCGTATTAACGCCGTATCTCCTCATGGCGGCCATCATAACCAGCCATGGAGAGGCGCGAGAAGTGGGCGGAGGTACAGCAAAAGGGGAGAATTTATTCCCGGACATAATACCGAGTTTATAACCGAGTTAGCGAAATCGGCTTCGCGCCCCGCTTATTCCGCAGCCGGAAATAACGACGGTGCAAGGACCAGAGCAAGGGAGGCAGGGGGTGAACGGTGCCTTGATTAAATTAGAGGATGATCGCGCGAAATTAGAGACATTAAATTCTATACCGGCACGGTTGCTCGCGAGCGTGTTGTTTCAACAGACTTTCACCGATTTTCCGCTGGTGAACTTCTGCAGGAAAATCTTTGAATTCTAATAGCGCGAACCACGCGAATTTCAACTGAATTAAAATGAAAAAAAAAGAAAGAAAAAGTGTCTTAAACTTGTGTACCTTTGTATCTCACTGATTATTTCCTTTTTTTTTTTACGAAGTAAACTATTCTAAAGGAAATTAATGGAAAAGAAGTTAAAATTGTGAAAAAAATAACATAAAATAAATTAACCATGAGACGCGTCTATTCTCTATAATTTGATCGAAACGCGAGGGTTAAACGAAGACGTTTCACACAGTTGGACCGTGACGATTATGAAAAATAAATCGCATCCAAGTAAAAAGTAGCACGAGTGGATGCTGCATCTGGTCGAAAGGGATAATGCGAATCTCAAGCCTCGAGATATAGTCGTCGAGTCGTCGACGTATAAAACGGGTGAAGAGGTTACGATTGGCCGCTGAAATCGTGAAAGCTTTACGACACACCGACAGGGAGATTGACAGACTGTTTACTGTCAGACAGACCTACGACATAACTGTATAGGCTCGTTAATGGTACTTCGTCGCTTATTGCGCGTTTGCCTTTAAACTCGAATGGCTTGGTTTGACTGATAATGTTATCCGATCGCCCTGGGAACTATACTTCGACGTGTGAAAATTTGATCTTGTTATCTGGGAAAGACTAGTTAGCCCTCTATAAACTAAGTTTGGGAGTGATGGCCCACATTTTTTTAAAATAATCGGTGCATTGTAAATTTTATCGATCACTAATCTTTCATTTCTCTGTAAAAAAATACCCAATCGAAAACGGAGCTTTGAATTATGAAAGACTTTTCATAATTTTTCTATCGGTGATTTTATCTAAAATATACGCTTAAATCTTTGTACCTTTTTTTAAATATCTGTTACCGTAATTTCTTTGATACGAATCCTACACTTTGATCGTCGGTAGTTTTAACGCTACCCTTTCTGCTTCGAGAATATAGGCTACGGATCGTTAAGGGGGAAGATCGAGAAGGTCTGGCGGTAGAATTACATTTTTTAATTATGGCCGGAGCAAGTTCATAATTGGTGCTCACTACGCGGGGGATGAAACTTATTAGTCGGCAAGGCTTTACCGTCCTAAGGGATATAACATGGCCGGCTTGCGGAAGGATATCGCCTCGCTACTTCGAGGAACGCGCCAAGGCGCTCGGAAGGGTGAAAGTATGCGAGAGGTTAATTCATTTCTTTGGTTAAGACGACGCGATACGAAAAAACTTAGTTATTTAAATAACTATGTTTATTTTTCTTCAACGCCAATAAAGCGTTCCGAGATATTTGGAAAAATGATGGTAGACGAGAAGGGTAGCAACGGCCCTGACACTAATCTCGAGTTAGGTGGCAACATTTTCTCATCGACGAAAAATATACGAAGCTAGTGGTTGCATACTTGCGTACATACTCGCACGAAAGTATCTAATTGTACGTCTCAGTTGTCACTTATTTTCTAAGAAGTTTGTAAAAATAAAACCATATATACAATTTATTTTAATACTATTAACAGAATATTCGGATGAAGCCTAGAATGAAGAATGAAAATTTCTGGAATCCGCGACAACATATCCACGATGACACGTGTTTGTCCAGCGGAGAAACTGGTTTTCAAATTGAATCGTTGCTTTCCTTCTTAAAATATTAAACACGGCAGGTGTTAATTTTACTTATTAACGCTAGCCGACTTAGTAGCATAGAAAACTTCTTTGTGCGCTTGGAGAAGCCACGAAAACAATCATTCTTACGTTAACGCTTTAAAATATCATTTCGAACAGCTTCGAAAATTTTTATTACCACGAAACTGTTCTAAAATCTACCTAAAATCAAATTAAATACGAAAAAAAAGAAAACTAGAAACACTAATTTCTCAATCTATTACTCATTTTATCTTTTCCTTTTCACTTAGCGTTTTCTTTTTCTCCGTTTCTTTCTCAATCTCTACTTTTCTCCTATCTCTACAACCAGCGGAGGATAAGATGGGGTTGAGTCTCGTTACAACAGCATCGTCTATGTGTGAGCGGAAGAATACATGAAGAAGTAAATAGACAGGTGGTGCACACAGCACGTACACAAGGGTATCGTTGGTGAAGGGTCGATGGCGTGGTGAGAGATTCACGGGGGTTGAAGGGATGGCAAGGTGGTAGGTAGCAATAAGGTGCTGGGCACCGCGCTGTTACGACCCCTGATCTAGTGATATCATGTATGAGGGAATAGCTTCGTGTACTTCCACCTTGAAAATTATACGAAACACTTGCTACGCGTTTTCATCCGACATCCTCTCTGTTCTTTAACCCTCTGTAACGCTACGCGATTTGGAAATTACGTACCCATGTGTCTACATTTTTTAACATTATTTTATTTGCTTATCGCTATACTATTCAATTTTATTATTATATTATTATATTATTGTACGAACCGAAAAGCTTTGAAGGGGTAGTTTTTATATCTGGAATAGAATAAATGTTTTCAACGTTTGAGGTAGTATCGCGATTTATGTAAACTGTGTTTATGTAGCTTCTGGATTTAATTATATACGTGGCAGACGAAACTATCGCGCAACCCTGGTCCTAATTGCCGAAATGCTTACTAATTAACTAGCTCGCACAAGCCAGATCATTATATCGGTTACTGAGCTCTAAACACCATGTTTCTGTACCTACACATCTGTACATACTTCGTCCGTTCTAACTCGTATTTCACATTTCCACTAAAATAATAAAAGATCGGTACTAAAACCACCCTTGTAAATTTTTCTAAACTTAATACCGAGTTATTGAAACAGAGAAAATATTTTTAAATGATTGTTAAATATAAAATTTACACCATTTCAAACCTCGGAATAATAAAACTTTAGTCACGAATTTAGAAAAACCCAGCAATCTCATAAGTCTTAAAACATCCAATTTACAAAGATTGATTGACAAATTACTCAAAATAAAATGAACTAAAATATTTCCAAAACGATAAAAGACTAAAAATCTGAGACACGGTAAGGGACGACAAAATTATGTCAAACTTGCAAACAAACGATCGAGCAAACCTTTACGCGAAAGATTATGCTCGACAAAGGCGTCCTGTTTCGCAGGACGATCTCCGAGGCGTAAAATCTTGAAAGGAGCGTCAGGTAAAAGGAACAGCCGCCGGGGGCCATGATGGCTCTGACCTTTCTCGCTTATCTGCGGGGGTAGAGAGAGAGAGATACCCTGGGTCAATACTTGTCGGGAGGATTTCCACGAGGAAAGAGGGGATTCGCTTCGCCACCCCTCGTTTCTCTGCTCGCCGACGATTGGCGGTGGCATGAGACGGGGTGGTGGTTCTACGGGGGTGGAAACAACAGATAGATATTTGATTGTACGAAACAACTTTGCTGGACGATCAGGCCACGCTTACGTTTGCATTCGACAAACTGATAAATAATATTGTTCTCGGGAAACTGAATTTTTAACGTTACATAAGTTTGCTCCATATTCTAGTGAATTCTAGTTTATCCGTCTATCTATTCTATTCATTATGCGCTGTATTCTCAATAAATAAGAATTCGCCTAAAAAAAATTCGCGGTTTACTTGTAAAAATTGTCACTTTTTACACTCCTAGATTATTCTTCAAGCCTAATTGATCGTTCCATGGAAAACTGTTCTATTTAAACGATTAGAAGCTTTCGATTCAAGTAAGATCGGTCTGTCGACGAATATTAAATTTAATCTCAATGATAGTGATTTATCTTTTCTCGGTTAAACTTGGCTGAGCGAAGGGAGCGAAGAACAACTCACCACACCTCGTTTCAGCGCTCGACGACGATTGGTCCCGACAGATCCCGGAGGATGGTGATGGAGAAAGTAGCTCAGAGATGAAAGCGGTAGAAAACGTTGCGGGGTGTCTTCGAGGAACGAGAAAGGAAGAAGATGACGGAGGAACGAGGACAAAGATTCGCCCTTGAGATCAACGGGGGATGAGGTGGCTCGTGAAACGCCATCATCAAGCATTCATAAGGTGTAGCAACCCTGTTTATCAGACGAATATACTTTACAGTAGATTCCTGGGAAATAACTGAGGAACTTGCACCGTTAAAAATTTTGAAAGTCGAATCCTTTGAAAAATCCTTTCGAAAAGTTTGATCATTAAATTACGGATCTTTATGCGTTTGTAGAAAATTTAAAGGTGCAAAATTGTACGGAATACACGTAATATATTATTTAGATATTTAGATACTCACATTTTTCTTTTTCTTTTTCTTTTTTTTTTTTTTTTTTTTTTTTTTTTTACAGTGCTGTTCAGCTGTTCCTGTCTATAAAATTGATGGTTCTATGAGATGACTCTTTTATCCTCTCTTTCAACAACTAATGATGTGGGCTGAACGGTGCTCCATCCTGCAGACACGAAGAAATGATCGTAATCCATCAACATCGAATCGATACCGTGACACCCTTCGATATTTCTCGATTGGGGAAAATAATCCCGGATCTGGATAAAGAAAAAATTATTTTCAACCGATGGAAGTCTGAACAAACACCTAATTTTGATTTTTTTTCTTATTAAATTGAAAGAGTCACTTTCTAAAATCTATTCAACTCATCCAAAAAATATTATCAAACCAAACCACACTATCTAATTAAAAAATATATATATATATTATCTAATTACTCAATCCCAAAAACAACAAAGAAAAGAAATAAAAATCCAATCTCCAGATTAATTCCATCATCGTGCCAAAAAAATCCTATCAACGAAAACCCAAAATCCACAAAAAAAAAAAAAAAAAAAAAAAAAAAAAAAA
>SMSQ01025889.1:1200280-1214062 GCA_019453375.1 Ctenoplectra terminalis | reverse complement strand
AAAAAAAAAAAAAAAAAAAAAAAAAAAAAAAAAAGAGAGAAGCTAGAAAATATCGAAGCACTCGTGAAATGGTTAATCAGAGAGACGAACGATGATTTCGATAGAGTTTAATCGTGTTTCACTTACTGCCGTATCGTTTCTGCTTGTTATCCATGGGTTACGACAATTTCGGGATCCCTGGTTCGCATAAAACTGCGCGCACCGTGAACTGCGAATGGTGTAGCATATGTGGATGTAACAACCACCCCATGGTTCGTAGGGGTGTTGTCACCACCGGTGGCTGTGTCCGTTTTGTCATTGGAATTTGATGATCCACCATCCCCGCAGGGGCGGGCTACATAAATATTTGCCTGGTAATCCCTTCATGGATCCACTTGTCTCCTCGACAGTGTAATCCCCTTCGTTCCAACTTATACACCACACCCTTTCGTTTTATTGCAGTCCTCGTCACGATGCTTTACGATCTACGTTTTGGAATATACAGCGCAACGATAAAGTTTCCAGACTGATGCTGTTATGATGATACCAGCGTTGCGTATTCCTGAAAAAAAAAAAATTCCCACAGTTAATTAAGAAATTGTAAAATATACAGAAGTTTTATAAAATTCCTTTGAATAGTTCAATATTTATTTGATAAAATATTTTTTACGATCGTTATGGATTTTTTAGACTTCAATAAAATTATAATAAGTGTAACAGTATTTTTGTTCCATACCTAATAACTGTGTTTATAAAAATCCACGGTCTAATAAACATTTTTCCAAGGCGCGAAGAAGAATCGTCACGGATAATAAAATCCGGATAGCAGGCTCGCCGATTTTACACTAGATTAATTCTATTAACAAGGCTCAAACCCTTTCTGCACCCTTGTTCTCCGAATGACAGCAGGTACGGATTTACCCTTTCGACAAGTGTAGCAGATCCCTACAAAATAATAAACAGGATCGTTATCGTATGTAAAGAACGTAGATGATGTCACGATGACAGTCGGAATGATCCCCCTGCGAGCAACTTATGTCTATCAATTTATCAATCTTATATTCTCTGCTACAAGTTATAATTGAAAGCCTTGATACAAAAACTAGGCAAGTTCAGTTCTTATTAAATAAAACAATCCATGTATAAAAATGTACAAAACTTTGAAAGTTACAATTTATCTAACAAGTTGACTTGTCCGGTCTTTGCATCAAGGTCTTCAATTATAAATCTATCTCCTTAAAAAATTCAATTTTTTATATTTTTCATTAAGTCTAATATTTCTGAATTAGATTTAAATGTTTTCTCTTCTATTTCATTTTATTATTTTTATAATAGTGTATTTATATTTTTTATAAATAGTAGTATGGTATGGTACAGTACCGAAGGACAGCATATGCCAGTAAATTCTATAAATCCCCCTCTAATCCCATATAAAGCAATGATCATGTATTATGCAGTGACTTCGTCTGTTGCGACACAGAGTCATCGAGAGATGATTAATATCTTTTATGTTTCTAGTCTTCTGCTGTCCCTATGTACTTCCATAATAGAATTATTTCGTCGATCTATCTTATATTAAACTTAAAAGTTAAACACCAAATATTACGCACCACAAAAATTTCAGAACAGAGATAAGAGTAAAATATTAAACTCGTTCCACAAAAAATTATAATAATATTAACAATATCCAATACGAAGTTACCATCCGTCTATTATTTTAACAAGGAGACGATCGTCATCGTCATCTTCGAAAAAGAAGCAACGTTAGACCAGAAGCTTCGACGAATATTTTTTCCTGCAACAAATCCAAAGGTCGTGGAATTAATTTAGTCGCGAGACCGGTGCACGACGGTGCTCCATGTCAAAGTGTCGTCGTTATCAACGTCCTGCTCACCTCTCAGCTGACACACCATAAATCGCGGATCGACGTGCTGCCGCAAAAAAATCGTTTCAGAGGAAGAGAGACCGTGGCCGACCTCTCCTGCAATCTCCAGGAAAATGAACGCCATAAATAAGCACGGTCGGCCAATAATTCCGTCGCGATCGAGCAACAAGAGTTTTTCATCGGTGCAGACAGAACGGGATGGAGGACAGGGATGAAAGTAGCGATGGAAACGACTCGATGTTTCGTTTCGTTTCCGATGCAGTAGAACTACGATTAAATTATCTAAACACGACAAAAGAAACATTTCGGATAACTGAACCTGGTAGAATAAAATTTTTAGCTTCGTCTTTTTTTTAATTATTTAAAAAATTGGACGAAGAATTGTTTGTAAGGTAGACACCGAGGCGAATCGAATCGAAGTTTTAAGTTTGAAAAAATTTGTTTATTATTAATGTCAACATTAAATTGATATTGATTACGAATTTATAACAAAAAGTTAACTTTTTACATTTTAACTATTATTTTTTTACTGTCAAAAAAAAGTGATCCGATTCGCCTCGGTGTCTATCTTACAAATAAAAAGAATAAAACTAGATTCATACAACGCATAACATGTAATATGACAATGGTAAATAAGAATATCATTAAGAAAGTCTATTGTATGATCGTATCTGTACAATCATTAGTAGAATAATTATGTTATTACGCTAATACTAATAGTACTAATCATTAAGAAAGGGTAATTGTGTGGTTGTACCTAATCGTTAAGGAAATGACATATTAAATTGGTATTATTATACAATGTGTCCGAACTTAAGGAAACCCATATCGATGTATCAAAAGTATAATGCACAAGTAAATAAATTTAACTAATTTTTACCATTTACTTTCCTTCTAAATATGTAAAGATAATATTGAAACTCTTGGAAGTTTCCATTTATATCACTTACATCACCGTTTCAACTCTTCAATTATTAGTTCAAAAATTTTTCGATAAAAATGAGAAAGTATAATGGTAAAATCTTTTTTTTTCTAATAAATAGAAGCCAAAAATTTAACACAAGCGGGTTTTAATCCCATCGCTTGCAGCAAGGGCGAAAGCTCGATTGTAGCGGAGGTGGAGGAGACGATGGCAATGGTAGGAGGGTAGTACGACGCGTTTTGTAATCAAATCTAAAATTCCCAGCGCGGAGGAACCCGATGAAAGAGTAACCAACGGACACAATCGAATCGGGCTACGAGCTTGTCACCTGACTTCAAATAAGCGACCACTGTCCTGTGCTCTCTACGTGCCGTTATCTGCACACCTTTAGCCTTTTTTCCGTCCTGGCTCGACCTCAGATTTCCCTCGGGACTAAAAAAAAAAAACTATCGTACCCCTTTTTCGCGTAGAAAGAGTTGAAACGATGCTCATTCCTCTGAATTCTGGAATTTTGAGAACAATCTCTTTTTTTAACGAATAAAAAGAATATCTCCTCAAAATTGACAAGATTTTTCTTTTAATTCTTTTTTTGTTCTTTTTAATTACTTCTAGGATTGTATCAAAGAGTAATTTAAAAAAATTGCAAGCTAATGATACATGTATATGTGTGTTGGTTTTTTCATTGCTTTGGTAGAAATGGTATGGACGTGTGCCATCTGTTGTCACTCACTTTTCTTGACCAAAATCATGGATTTGTATCAGGATTACAGGATGAGAAAGGAGGTGTCTCTTGATGACATATATACAGTCACAGGTAATCATATGTATATACACCAAGCATATATAATTGTTATTTAAAAAATATATTAATACCTGAAAATAAGCAAATTTTATAAAGAATAAAAATATATTTGAATAATCTCATCATACGTGAAAGTCATATAACTAAGTATAAAAATACAAAAATAAAATATTTTTTAAATTGATAAAATTCTCGTCTTATTATATAATTTTAATTTACTTTCTTTCTATACCTACTTGAAAAATATTAAACTCATTAATTTTAAAAAATCAATTTCTTTCATATCTTCCATAATTTATTATTGTTACTATATAACTAAATGCAGGTTGTGTTAATATCAGCATTTGACTATTTTGGACCAAAATCGAAGATTTGTATCAGGAACGTAGAATGTGCGAGGAAGTCGTCAAAGCATATATATATACATATAAACCAAATCTTTCAAAAAGCAACAAATTTTATAACAATGCTATAACAAAAAAAAATGATTATTCACATTTTATTAATTAAATAAGTAGCATAAAATTAAAAAAAATTTGTTTTTATACATTTTATTGAATTGCTCTTAAATGAACATAGAATTGTAATTACAATGATACAATAATCAATATATAAACCTTATTTTAATAAAGACCATTTGAGCTGTTCCTTTGCAGATTGCAAAACCTAGAACAAAAGTAAAATATTTTATGACACAGATGAAAATCTAGTGAAAAGTTGTTGATAATTCTGCCTTCTAGGATCACAAAAACTTACAATCAGAGACTGTGCGAAGAATGTAGAATGATGCATGAACACAAAATAAAAAAATCGAAAATGTTTCTATGTGGTAAATGGACATAAACTTTGCTATGCCATTAAATTAATTAAATATGCTATACCTAATACTAGCTATTACCTGTGCAACTGTTTGCTCTCCAAGTGGAATGTCATCAGTTCTTAGTGCTACCCTTTGAACAACACGCGAAGCATCGGCATCAAGGATTATTCTAAAAAATATCATATAGTTTTTAATTGTTAAAAACAAGTTGTATATTTAACTATTTTTATTTACCCTCCATCACAGATCTCATCCATTGCTAACATGACTATATCTAAGCTATCTAAGACAGCTCTTTTTTCGACATTCTTTCTCAAAATTTGACTCACTGAATCGTACAAACAATTTAACACACTCATTAAAATAAGCTGAAATAAAAATATAAGCATATTAAAGCACACGTGTATCTTCAATTACCAATATAGCTAAATGTTTAATGCTATTATATACCTCATTTTCGTGAGAACTTCCCATAACATAGAAGAATAAATCTACGTTACTCCTATAAACACATATTAAACCATCCAACATAATAATTTCTGCATTTGCTCTGTGTGTTTTGTTAAAAAGATTCTTTTCAAATGTCTTCTGTTCCTTTGGAGTAGGGAACACATTTTTGTCGTAATATTTAGCTAATATTCTGTTGCCATCATTATCCAGAATGGCCATACCTTTGACAGCATAAAGCGTTGGTTCCTACAGAAATATGTATATGATATTAAAACAATTCATCAAAAAATTTTTAATAATCACATACATATGTTATACAGATTTATAAGAAGTTTGGACTCATTTTTATTTAATAATTGTATAAATAAAGGATAATTAATGGAAACAAATATGAAATGCAAACATAAAATCAGTAGAAATCATACGCGTTGCCAAAAATCACGATCCTGGTCACTCTGAGGCATTGGTGATAGGTTATGTTGTACAAGTTTCGATGATCCACCACGATTCATGATTACGATTAAACGAGACAATACTTACATCAAGAACATATTATTAAGTAGTGCACTTTACTACTGAATTTATAGGAAAGAACGTAAGACGCATATTAAAAAAAACCTACCAATAGCTGACCATCCATGTTTACGTCAAACGTGACGTGTCAATGTTCACACTACTACGTAAATCGAACTAGTCTCGTTCGATAGATTCAAATATGTACCTACGATCAAGTTTAAAATTTAAAAAAATAAAAAAGTTAAACTAACCATATGAATTTTAATTATATTAAAAATTATTATTTAAAACTTTTATATTTACAATATACCATTCTATAAAATTTAATCACGATACAAAACAAGAATATTCTGTTATATTAATTTAATTTGTAATTACATTAAATTTTTTAAATATTATATACATCTAAAGCTTATTTCACGAAATGTGCAAACTTTTTTAGTTTAAGTTCAAGCAGCGAAAAATTATTTTAATTTTTAGCGATCTCTTTCTTCTTTATCATGTTTGAATATTTTCGCATAAATTCAGGTCCATCCCATTTACCGCTGTAATTTATAAGAATATAATAATACACCACACTTGCTATGCAAGAATCACAAGTCTATTTTAAAATTGCAATAAATTTACCGTGTCATTAAAGTCCAGTACAATATTGGGAATACGTAAGCCTTTAGTATAAACATGAATAAATATTCTCGGCCTTGATTTATTGGAAACGTTTCCAATGGTTGCAAGTTATAATCAAATTCAGCCAAAATGCATGTTTTATAACCAGTAACCAAAGGACAAGATGAGTAACCATTGTAAGCCATAGTCATTGGTTTACCAGCCATGTCATCCATAATGTTTTTGTATAATACTTTTCCTTGAGCCGCTGTAAAAGGAATAAACTTAAATGAAACTTCCATTTCATAATTATTGTACGATCCTATTATACCTATTGCTGCCATTGTTTTAGAGTTCGGAGAACTTGTACAATCTCCGATTCCATATATGTTCGAATACTTCGTATGACGCAAAGTTTTAGGATCTACCGATAAAAATCCTACTTCATTCGTTAAGGAAGGATGTTTTTTTAAAACATCAGATGGACCCATTGGTGGGCATACGTGGAGTAATGAATACTAAATAAAAATATAAGTTACACATATCGTACACGTATAAATTTTCCGTACAGAGGAAAAAGCAAAAATACCTTTTCAACAATCGTTTCATTTGAACCATCCAATTTCTCAAACACAGCTTCATGTTTAATTGGATCTATTTTTACAAGATTAGTTTGAACATTTACAGTAATGTTCCTTCGTTTGCAAACATCCCAAAGTGCATCGGCATATTTTTTAACTCCAAATATAACTGGTAAAGCTGTGTTATATACAACCTTCACATTATCACGTACCTTTTCCTTTGGGAAAAACAATTATGAATGTAATATATGTGTATATGTGTATATGTGTATAGAAATTAAAAGAAAGTCATGGTAATATAATATTTACTTTGCGAAAATACTCCTCTGCAATATATGCAATTTTTTGAGGCGCTCCAGGACACTTCACAGGGCTGTTTGGAAAGGTAAATATTGCAGTACCCTCTCTGGTTTTCGCAATTTTCGGGAATACATTCACAACAGTATCGGATCCATAAATGGAACAAACTTGTGACAGATTGTCTTTAAGGCTTTCTACTAAACCTGGTATCTAAATAAAATGTAAAATGAAATTAATTTTTCTTCGTTAGATAGGATGTATAAAATATTTTGTCCAACCTCACTTTTTTCCAATACAATTGCAAACCTATGGCAACAATCATAATTTCATATTGAACGGTATCTCCATTGCTCATAGTCACTTGATTTTGCGTCGGTTCAAAGCTCATTACATTCTCTTGAAACCATTTTGCATTTTTTGGCAGAGTATTTTTCATCGATCTTTTTGAATCTTCAAAAGACCTTATGCCACCACCAATTAAAGTAAACATTGGTTGATAATAATGTATCTAAAAAAGATAATTCTAGTTAGCACATTAAAATATTTTATTTTATTTGAAATGGTACTAAATATTTAAGCCATTGAGATAGAAATTTTGATTGTAATAATAAAAAAATAAATGTTTACCTCATTTGGTTCTATTATAACAACTTTATTTGGGTCTTTAAATTTATTAGAAAATTTTGCAGCCATACTGCAACCTCCAGTACCACCTCCAACTACTAATACTTTACATCTGTAACGTTTTGTTTCATTAGGATTAATATTCGCACGGTTGTAAAATCTTTAACATATGAATTTTTAAATACCTATTTATTTTTTTTTAATATAAACTAGCATTACTTACGAATGATGAACATCTCTATATCCATTTTTAATTAATATATTTCTTTTAAGAGGTTTCAAATTACAGATATCGAAGCAAGTCATCGTATGGCATAAATTCCTAATGTGACTCATTTCTAAAATAAATGAAAATGGTTTTTAACATAATTAATTTAAATTATAAATATATTTCTAAAAAAGACAAATATATCCTTAGGTCATTTTAACTAATTAATGAGATTAGTTAGCATTGAAATCGATCAGTAAATAACATAAAAAAACAATCATAATAACTATACATTTAATTACGTAAAAAATATATTCTTTAACAAGTTGATAATTAAGGTAATAAAATACCTGATTCTTTGTTATAGAAATGTCAATCAAAGATGAAGAGTGTTCACCGATGTTTGTATGTTACGACTTAAAAATATCCTTCGAAATATAGTTCGATATAATATTAAATACTCTTTTAATCACGCAGTTAAAATTCAACCCGCAAAATCGGAGGTTCGTGAATACACGTTGCAAAGTATACCCGGAGCATTATCTACATTTTTAACCTTAAAACAAGGCGCACGCGCGATTTTAAATTTCGAATGAGAATTAACCTATTATTTTTTTAGTTTACATAATACAAAATAGTAATTTATATTTTTCATTGTATCATGTAACACATAATTACTTTTTACAGAATGAAAATTGTTCTAAATAAAAGTAATAAAGTTACAACTTCCATCATTTTTCCCTTGATTCTTTTTCGATTAACTGCAGCCATGAAAAGGTTATAACCATATATTTAAATTCAAACAAACTGCAATTTTAAAATAGACAAACTTAACGCGAATAAAAGGGTAAAATAATGAAGACCAGGTAACTAGTTGTTTTAGTCATTCTTTTGCTTCTCTCTTTATTGAGGATAACTTTTTAACGCCGCCTGAAACTAGGCAAGCTTAACTCGAATCTTGAAAATCATCAGTCATGAGTGAAATCAAAGATTTTACAAATCTTTTTTTAACATTAGAATAAAAAAAGAAAAAATTTATTTGTCCAACATGAGCCTTCATCACGATATAACGATTGCACTCACAATACCAAAAACTATCAACACC
Source organism: Ctenoplectra terminalis (assembly GCA_019453375.1). Classification (NCBI taxonomy): domain Eukaryota; kingdom Metazoa; phylum Arthropoda; class Insecta; order Hymenoptera; family Apidae; genus Ctenoplectra; species Ctenoplectra terminalis. The sequence goes on along the minus strand of SMSQ01025889.1, from coordinate 1,205,264 downwards.
CTTTCATTGAAGAGTGAGCTTAGTGAGCCTAATATATGTATATATATACATATATTTCAAGTAAAGCCAATATGTATCCTGTTTTAAAATAAACTCTGTTAAGTTATTCATTTGATTTTTAATATGAAATTATACTTTTCAATTTTACAAAGAAACTTTCTCACGACTAAAGACTTCCGGATTAAGCGTGTATCCACGATATGCATGTTCGGTAGCATGCGTGTGAAATACAAATGCACGACTTGCAAATGATAATAATTATAATAATAATAATAATAATAATAATAATAATAATAATAATAATAATAATAATAATAATAAGTATACACTCTCCACGAATCGTCGCTTCTGTTTAAGTCCTTAAGAATAAATTTATTTACATCGCGGACACGGTATATATATATATTTTTTTTTTTTTTTCGATTATCCCCCGTTCGTCCTTTTAAAAAAACTTCATCTTCTATTTCGATTGAACTCGTGTATAATTTTTCTTCTTTTTTTCTTATCCTTCTTTTCCAAAGAAAGAAACGGAAACGACTGTCTCTCCAAAAACGCATTATTTCCGTTCTAGTCTAGGATTTATATCTAAATTTTGTCTATCGATTTATGTAGAGTCCGTTTCGATCTTCGAAAAAAATCGATCGACAATCGAATTATTATTCGATAAAACTACCGCGCATTCCGACGAAATCTCATTCGAAATTCTAGTTAATTCATTTTTCTTTTCTCTCTCCGTGTCGTTGAACTGTAGTAAATAGTGAAACAGTTGTGTTACAGTTATTACGCATTATTCGCTGAATTGAAAACAATTAGCAATAAACGTCGTTTGTACCACACAGCCAAGAGAATATTAAAAAACAGTATGATCTACAATTCTATAAAGATAAGAAAGAGTAACGTGTTGAAACGAAGAAATGCTCGGTGCAGTCTCTCCTTGAGACGCAATAATGTACAAAAATGTCTCATAAAATACAACTTAAAGCGCTTCACATAACACAACTTGGCTATTCCTATCATATCTTAGTGTTTACACGAGCGAGCGATTGAAACCATCAATAAGATAAGAAACTGAGAAGGTCATCACTCTGATCTACAAAATATTAAATTTTTACACTTTGTATTTTATCTAGATCTTGTACATCTCATTGTATATCGCTTTTAATTGCAGTCTATCAAATTCAACACGATCCAAATTCGATCGACTGCAACTAAGGAAACGCGCCAGTGCTTCATAAAACGCAACACTTAGAGAGCCAGAGTTACATTTTCTGAGACATTCTGGGCACATAGTGCGTACCTATAATACGTACTTCATCTCTAGGTAGAACTTTGAAATTACTCTCGGCTACGGGACATACGAAAATACATGAAGTCGACACGATAAAATAGGCTCGTCATTTACACCTATCGTAATAAGAATGAAAAATATTCCTGCAATATTGTTCGACGAACGACGAGCGGGTTATATTTTATCGCGCCGAGGAGCGTCGAAACATTTATTGCTAACATACCTTTTTTCTTCTTTTTGTTCTTTTTTTTTTTTTTTTTCTTTTTTTTTTTCTTTTTTTTTTTCTTTTTTTTTTTCTTTTTTTTTTTCTTTTTTTTTTTCTTTTTTTTTTTCTTTTTTTTTTTCTTTTTTTTTTTCTTTTTTTTTTTCTTTTTTTTTTTCTTTTTTTTTTTCTTTTTTTTTTTCTTTTTTTTTTTCTTTTTTTTTTTCTTTTTTTTTTTCTTTTTTTTTTTCTTTTTTTTTTTCTTTTTTTTTTTCTTTTTTTCTCTTCCCTTTCGTTGAACAAACGCGTCAAAGGCATTTGACATAGTTGTATATGATCCACGAATCTAAGTTACATTCGATCGACTTATTGTTTAATCAATAAATACACTTCTCCGTACAGATTTTTCGAACTCGGTGCAACATTCGATATGCACAGGAAAGAAGAACGACGAAGAATGGCTGTGCCTGAATTTGTCTCAAGATTCACAAACGATATTAGGCGTTCGCCGTATTTTTTTCTTTTTTTTTTTTTTTCGTTCTCATTGTTACCATTATCAAGGTTGTTGTTATTATAATTACCATTATTTAATGTTAATTGATATTAATATTAATATTATTATTATAGCTGCTCGTTTTAAGATAACGCAACAAATGCTCGGTACGAAATATGCGTGAAAACCAGTGATAACACACCTTTCATTTCTTTCTTTTTTTTTTTTTTTTTTTTTTATACAGTACGCACGGCCGTTCGTAATATATTGGTAGTATAATAATTCTATTATCGGTTTCTCTTAAAAAATAATACCTACAGAGAATAGAATCGAGTATTAACTGTGTGTTCGCTAATTATACGCTTGTTTGTTTTTCTTATACCTCGAACGAGTGAAGATAATTAAATGGAGTCTCTCGTTATCCCATTGCGCGTACTGCAACTTGTACCATTCTCTGTTTTTTTTACTTTTCTTTTTTTTTTTTTTTTCAATATGTATTATTAATGTTGTGTGGTATAACGCGATTGTGTAACCGTTGTGTGTCGAGTCATTCATTAGGTTTATTTTGGCATACAAAATAATTTTATTTACAGTCTGACAATAATATTAGTCGTTTATCTATAGTCCTTTATACTAAGTGGCGATAGTATAATTCGAATTATTCACTATATTATGCGGTTTCTTTTCGGCTATGTACATAACAAAACGGCACGAATAAATATCATTGGACATGGACCAAGTTTTTCTTTCAACGTGCATGCTCACTGCTTCGCACAAACGATTCGTTTGTTAGGGACATTCGAACTTACAGACAAAACTGATCTTTAAAGAACGATCGGTAAGGTGGGCCCCTAAAATACTACTTGTACAATTAACAACTATGGAACTATCTGCTCTATACTTTGATTGAAATTGATGAATCGTAAAACAAGATGAATTTCTGTATGGATTTTGATTCACTCAACAAAACTGAGTACACGATGATGCGGTAAGAAATGAGACTTCGTTAAATGCATCGTGAAATATAAGAGAAATGAGATGATCTATTAAAACAATGAGAATGAAAACGTATAACTAAGCGATACAACGATTGCATCCCTTTGATTCATCGATAAGAACGTCATACGAAGCATTCGTGGTCCTGAATCTACTGAATAATAAAGAAAAACTACTGAGACGTAAAACGTACAAAGATTATTCTACATCCGACTCATCGAGCTTCCAATTTACATATTTAACGACGTCCCTGTCTAACGAATCGATCGACGATCAATTTAACACTCGTGAAATCGGCAATGCATTGTCTCGCGTTCTTCGATGCAAAGGAAAATGTGGCAGTTGAACGGAATAACAAATAGAAATACAGAAGAAAAGAATATCGACCCTCGAGACGAAATCAAAAGTTCGACTTTATGTTCTATTATGGAGAAAAAAGTAACGATTCTTAATTACAAGTATCGTATCTTCTATCATGCTCTACCGAACGATACACGTTCCAACAATAATAGATAAAAATCGTACACGATATTTCACTCGTTCTGGTACAAATGATGTAGAATATCGTACAAGTAGAACTTTGTAATTTATCTCGAGGACTAGTTTGATACAAGACGTATTCTTTCAAGTGTTTTTCACTTCGAGAAAGAAAAGAGTTCGTCTCGTATCTTACAAGATAATAAAGAACGACGTACACAGGTCGCGAGATACAGTGAAAATCAGTCGCGTAATCCAATGACCAAGGACGTAGTGAAATTTCCTTTCTTATTAACTTATCGCGTATCTAATTTCACCTGAGTAAGAATATTATTTCCATTTCTTTCCTTTCCTTTATCTAAGAGTCGAAAACATTAATCGCTGATTGATTTACGTTAAAACTTTGGCTAACGTAAGGCGCCAAGCTTGCGTCTTCCTTAAATTGTGATCTACGATCGTCACAAAAAACGTTCCCTCGTTGTGAACTTTGGAGATGACTGTGCTTGAAATAAACAGCTACGAAGATCTGTTTTCCTCTTGATCATCTGGGACGACTACGAGGAACGAGGACGACGTCGATGAAAGCTGCATTTCTTTAGCCTCAACGTGGTTTCAACAAGGACGAAGAAGAAGGAGAAGAAGAAGCAAAAACGAAGAATGAATTCCTCCTTTCAGGTGGATATCGATCAGGTCACTTTGGAGGGTTTCCTGAAGACTTTTTACCGACATCCTCTTCTACCGATGTCTGAATACTACGACGTGTGAGATTGCGATAACTTGCTGGAACTTTTGTGGTGGCTAGATGTGTGTTTCTCCTGAAAATACAAACAGAGAACTGTGGTACTTGTTCTTTTTAATACCTCTGAGAAAATAATTTTTAAACATTAATAAAAAAAAAATTATTCTACGATTCCTTGGAAAAATATCTGATCTTGATGGCTATCCTAGGAAATTAATTGCTTCGCTGTTAAACGCTGAAATTTCTTTTTTTGATACTGTTTTTTTTTTTTCTTTTTTCCATAGACCATCGGTCATAAAAGAAACAAACGAGGAATACGTTATTAACATTGATCTGTTATGAAAATTCAATTAAGATTAGTATCAATGGGATGTTGAACGTAATGAATGCGAAACATCGTGACACAATTCCATTTCTTATGCCGGCGTATGATTTAAAAATTAATGAATGGAAACGTATTCCTCAATGCATGTTTCTGACACGTGGTAAGTATTTGTACAGCTATGTGAATGAATTACAGGTATTCAGTTAAATTAATTATAAATTCTATTCAATGCCTTCAGAAGCAGAACCATGAACGAGTATGAGACACAATGATAAATGAAATCCAGTGTCACTAGCGTGATAAATTAAAAATCAGAACGTTAATAAAATAATTCCAAAGAGTACAAACGAGTACTATTTGTATTCAAAGAAATTAAATAGAAATAAATGAAGTATATAAAAATCAAATGATACGTGTAACAAAAAAAAAAAAAAAAAAAAAAAAAAAAAAAAAAACAAAAAAAA